>CM071847.1:720258-906472 GCA_036507275.1 Sicyos edulis
GGGGCTCTAAATGGGCCTTTACCCCAATGCATGTAGTGAAAATAAAAGACATTATGAAAAATACATTTTGATTCCAAGTAAAAATGTAAACATTCAACAACCAAAACATACATTTCTAAAAGCACACTGATCGTGAGATTTATTTAAACCATTAAAACAATCCACAAGTACCAATATGCTGGAATCCATAAAACGTAAGAAAACATCCCGGGGCTGTGCCCGCCTACATGCATTCAGTGGGAAATAATAAAAAGTGAAGAGTCATGATAATTAAAATAAAACAATCGAGATGACAAGCAGTTCCATGATCATAGCTCCTCCTTCACCCATCCTGCCTCCCGCTTGATTACCCGTGGAAAACTACAGAATAAGGGTGAGTAACGAATTACCCAAAGAAGAATCCCCAACCGGGTACAATACGATATACATGATCATCTAGAAGAATGTATGCAAGCTATGAGAACAAACACAGAGCGGAGCACATAGCTAAGTCCACACTTGGACCTCTGATGCCATCTCGTGGTCTTAGTCCGGAAAATACCACAACACACTAAACGCACTATACGGGAACAAGTCCGGCCACGGCTGCTCATCGCCGACACGATAAAGGTGCATCGCTCAAGATCCCGAGGAGCTCTCCAATGGCGCTGTAATGAGCGTAAGCGCGCACCGCATGCTATCGCAAACTCCGGGGTGCCGGTCCAGTGGCAAGCCGCCTGTGTTCACCACCATGCCTAACTAAATCTCCGGATCGTGTCACCGACATAGGGGTGTGAGACTCGGACACGTGAACTATGTCACCTGTACCACCGCACTGAGGCTAAGGAACCGGCCGTGGTAGGCTTACACCAGAAGCGGTCCTTGCCCTAACAGTGGCAATCAAGGGCTACGGCCGAACACGCCGAGGACGTGTCGATCACGGGGACGAGGCAATGCCAAGTCATCATCCCGACCGCTGGGGCATTTAATACCGCCACCTCACCCAAGATTGCAGTGGCCTACCGGCTGGGATAGCTAATCCTCACGGGGTCCAAGGACGGAGAACTGCTCTCGAACGCCCTTGCCATAGATGCAAGATACTTTATGCATCGGTCTCGGATGATTCTATCTACCTCAATTCTAAACCTTAACAATAATAACGATTCAATCAATGCACCCAATACGTGCTCATCGATACACAAAGAACTCGGCATGATACTACTAAGCAAGAACAGATATCGAACATGCTAGAATAGAACAACCTAGCATGGGCTAACATGAGAAACAATACAAGAGTTCATGCCATCAGAATTCGTAACAGAGCACCTAGGCTAAACATGCTAGTAAACATACACAGCATACAAAACAACAATCACAAATATACCGCAGGTCCACACAACCCCTGTGAAGAAATCCTTACCTTGGTCGGAAGACTTTACACACAAATCCTAAGTCATGAACAATCCCGAGCTAGCGGCGGGAACCTAGCAAACCAACAACAATCAAGATCTAAAATATCTAAACAACGATAGAACAAAAGAAGCTCGGCTCTGGAACTCACGCGCTGCGACCGACGACACGAGCTTGGGGTCTGGCAAGCCGCCTCGGCAAGGCCGGGCGCTGGCCGCGCACTGCACGGCAGGACACGCTACTGTTGCGCGCCGGCACGGCAGACGGACACGCCGCTGGCCGCGCTACCGGCACGGCAGCAGGGACACGCGCGCGGGCGAAGCGCTCGGACGAAGGCGCGCGGCGCCGGGCGTCGGGCAAGGCGCGCGGCGCGGCGGCGCGCGGCGCGCGGACAGCGGCGAGCAACCGGGAGGACGCGCGCGCTGGCGAACGCTCGAGCTGGCGCGCGCGGCGGCTTCGGCAAGCTCGACACGCGCGGGGCGTGGCGCGCGAGCGATCATCAGCGATCCGGGCACCGGGACAGCGACGGCAGGTCGGGCTGACAGTCCTGCGTGCGGCAGGTCGCTCGACCGATCCGGGCGTAGCGGCAGGCCGGCTCGACCGACCGGCGTGCGATGTGGCGGGCTCGACCGACCGGGCGTCGGAGCTGAGTCCGGGATGATGGTCAGCCT
Organism: Sicyos edulis; assembly: GCA_036507275.1. NCBI lineage: Eukaryota > Viridiplantae > Streptophyta > Magnoliopsida > Cucurbitales > Cucurbitaceae > Sicyos > Sicyos edulis. The sequence continues at coordinate 722,319 of CM071847.1, forward strand.
CCTACCGGGCCGCAGACAACACACACACACACACAACCCCTTTTTCTTACATTCGGCCAACAAACACCCAAATGAGAAGATGAAGAAGACGAAGACTTACCCGAATGATGATGATCGAACCCAAGGAGATGCAAGGATGAAGAACTCGGCAAGGCTATGGAGATGGAGAGCTTAGCGGCCAAGAGGTGCTTTTGGAGAATAAGATGGAATAACCTAATTCTATTTCATTTAACCAAATGCACCAAAACTCCAAACTCCAAGGTTAACTAAGATGTGATGCAGAAGAGCAACAAGAGCACCTAATGGCTCAATTGGCACACCTCTCTACAAGCTTCCCCAGAGACCCGGTTCAAACCCCACTGCAAAGACAATTCCCTTTATTTTTACTTTTGCAACAAACCTTGCTCAAACCAAACCACAAACTCCTCCAAAACCTACAAAACCATCCAATAATTTTAGTAGCTGGAAAGACACAAACGACCATGACGGCCCTCTAACTAAATTACCAAATTACCCCTAGGGCATACCCGGAAGACCGGGAAGAAAAACTCGGTCGTTACAATATTCCTCCTTTTTATGACTTTCGTCCTCGAAAGTCCTTAAGATGTAAAATGTGCTGGTAATGCAACCTCATCTCGCCTTCCCGCTCCCAAGTGGCTTCCTCGTAACCCCGATTCTTCCATCGAACCTTTACTAAACGAATCTCGCGATTACGCAACGCCTTGGTCTCAAAGGCAAGGATCCTCACCGCTTCTCCTCAAGTTCAAATCCTCATTCGGTGCAAAGGCTCAAAGTCCACAATGTGCGACGGGTCCGCACGCATCGCCTCAACATCGATACATGAAAAACACTATGCACCTCACTGATAGTGACGGAGGTAGGGCTAACCGGTAAGCAACTCCGCCAATCCTCTCTAGGATCTCGAGCGGACCAACAAAACGGGACTCAACTTCCTCGCTACCAAACCTCAAAACACCTCGTGACGGAGCAACCTTAAGGAACACATGTCGCCCAACCTCAAACTCCAATCTCGACGCTAACATCTACAGAATCTTCTCGCTTCGCCTGAGCCACAACACACGAGCTCTAATCTTCTCGTGACCGCACCATTGGTCAATCGCAGAATTCGGGACCCAACACCGTCTATCACCAACCTCTTCCTGCAACACGGGGACCGATAACGCTTACCATACAATGCCTCGAATGGAGCCATCTCGACCGCCGATCGTAACTATTGTTATAGGCAAACTCCATCAAGCACAGAGCATCGTCCCAATCGCTCGGGAAATCCAACACACAAGCCCTCAACATATCTCTCGAATCGATTCACTCTCTCACCGACCATCCGTCTCGAGGGTGAAAAGTCAGGCTTAAATCGCACTCGTGCTCAAACCCTTCTCGAGCGCCTCCGTAAACGAAGTGAACCGCGAGTCACGATCTCGACACAATCCTCACCGGCACACCATGATAACGGATGATCTCGCTTCCAAAAGCAACCGCGCCACTGCTCCACTCAGATAAGTGTCCCTACCGGAAGGAAGTGTGCGCTCTGGTCAAACGGCCGACTATCACCCAAATCAGAGAACTTCTCTGAGTCCTTGGCAAACCAGATATAAAGTCCATAGAGATCTCTTCCCATTTCCACTGGGTACACTCTCTGGTCGCAACAAACTCCTCATGGCCTCTGCTCGGGTGCCTTCACTTGTCGACAAGTGAGACACCTACCGACAAACTCGCCACATCTCTCTTCATCCCCATCCACCGTAAAGTCCGCTAAGGTCTCGATACATCTTGGTACTCCTGGTGCCAAGCAAAAGGGGAAACAGTGGGCCTCCGAGAGCAACTCTCGCCGCAAACCCGCAATGCCCGGAACACACAACCGCCTCTATAAGTCAACCCACCGTGCTGGGAATACACAAAGTCAAAGTCACCACAAGACTAACTCGCTAACCAATCTCTTAAGTGCGGGTCACCTAACTGGCCGTTTATAATCCGCCGCCGAATCGATTGGCCGAACAAATAATCGAGCTACCTCGGTAACCTCTCCCAACAACATCGCAACCTCGCCCGCTCGAACTCTCTCGCAAACTGGCTGAACTCAACAACGCCGCAGAGTGCGACGTCTTTCGCTCAAAGCATCGGCCACTACATTGGCTTTACCGGATGGTACAAAATCTCGCAGTCATAGTCCTTTACCAACTCTAACCATCTCTCTCGCTCATATTCAACTCCTTTCGAGTAAACAGATACTTGAGGCTCGTGATCGGTAAACATCCGAATCCGCTCACCATGCAGTAATGCCTCCAAATCTTCAATGCAAACACCATCGCCGCCAACTCCATATCATGAGTCGGGTAGTTCTCGCTCATACGGCTTCAAACCGACGGAAGCATAGGCAATGACCTTCCCGTGGCCGCATCAACACACAACCTAATCCATACTTGGAAGCATCATCAGAGACCACGAAACCACTGTCCCCTCCGGATCGCCAACATCGGTGCCAAGTCAAACCGCGCTTGAGCCTCGGCAAAGCTCTCATCACACCTCGCTTGCCCCAAACAAACTCGACACCCTTCCTCGCCGACGAGTGAGAGGCGAGGCTAAAGCGTAAAAGTCCTGATTTAACCGGACAGTAGTAACTCCGCCAAACCTGTAAAGTCGCGAATCTCGGCAGAATCGAAGTCGGCTTGGCCCATGAACTCACGGCCTCAATCTTCGCGGGTCCACGGCTATACCATCTCTCGAAACCACGTGGCCTAGGAAGGCCACCGCTCCATCCAGAATCACATTTGGAAAACTTCGCGATAAAGCCGTTTTCCCTCAAAGCCGCCAATACTCGCCTCAAATGCTCGCATGGTCTTCTTTAGACCTCGAATAAATCGAATATCGCCAATGAACACGATGACGGCCGCCCAAAAATGATTTGAACACCCTATCCATCATGTCCATGAACGCTACTGGGCATTGGTCAATCCAAACGACATAACCACAAACTCATAGTGACCATATCCGACTCGAAAAGTCGTCTTAGGAATGTCGGCATCCCCGATCCGCAAATCGATGGTAACCGGATCTCGATCTATCTTGGAGAACACGTAAGCTCCCTCAAGCTACGATCGAACAAATCATCGATACGGGCAACGGATACTTATTCTTCATCACACCTTATTAAGCTCGCAGTAATCAATACATAAGCGCATAGAACCATCCTTCTTTTCACAAACAGATCGGTGCTTCCCACGGACACACTTGGACGGATGAACCTCGGCCTAACATCTCCCGCAGAATCGAATCTTCGCCTTTAACTCACTGGCGCCATGCGACACTGAGCCTTCGAGATAGGGAGGGTCCCCTGCTCGAGCTCAATAATGAAGTCAACTCTCTCTTTGGGGGCAACCCGGTGAACTCCTCAGAAACACGTCCGCAAACTCCCGCACGCACGGCACTGATCAACAGACAAATGAGGGGCGGCTCTTCCTGCATAACTTGGCTAGATAGCCCCAAGCTCCATGAGCTAGCAAACGACGAGCCTTCACACCGACACCATCGGCGGGCAAACTCCACCCTCGACTCCACGAAACTTTAAGTCAACGACTCGCGCGCGCCGAACACTACTTCTTTCCGGTGGCGATCAACGCGTGGTTAGCAACCAACCACCCATACCAAGAATCACATCAAAACCGCTCATAGGCGTAACTATGAGCGTAGCCACAAGCAACTCTCCGGATATCTCGATCCGCCATCCTTAATCTTATCTCTAGCCAACATACTAACTCCCAAGGAGTTGCAACAGATAACTCAAAACCTAGAGGCTCTAGTCTTAACTTAGCATGCTCAAAGAAACAACACGAGATACAAATGAATGCGTGGAACCAGAATCAAACAAGACAAATGCGCAGTTGATCTAAAACAAGAAGCGCACTCGCCACACAGCCGCATCCGTGACGCTCGGCCTCCCGACGGGTCGAGCAAACACTCGACCTCGCTGCCACTGGCCGAGCCGCCATAGCCGGGCCGATCACAAAAACGCCATGTGACCTCTCTACCACAACGGAAGCACAATCAGGTCCAGCCGACAAGCTCCGGCGTGACTTTCCCACAAGTAGCACAAGCGGAAATCGCCTGGTCCTCCTCGCCGACGGGGCCGGAAACGGACTGGAGCTCTCCGCCGATCTCGCTTCGAATCGCCCTTGGCGCGCTGCCGCCCCGAAAGTCAAACTTCCTCTTCGCCCCACACCGCTGGGACAGACGCTGAACAGAGCGGCAACAACCCGCCCAGCAGATACTTCCCATTATAGATCGTGGGCTAATCGACAGCCCTAGCATAAGTGTCGTGGGCCCGAGCCTCGACATCTCGGGAAACACCTCGCTCAATCCAGATATGAACTTCCGAATCTTCACCCGGGGTGGCAATCAATCGAGGAGCAAAATATCCATACTCGAGAACTTGCGCCATATTCTCAATGGAATCGTAACCTCGCTTGTGTTCCGGAAGAGCTCCACCATCTTCTCCCGAGCCTCATCACCGATGAACTTTACCTTGAACTCACTTGAAGAACTCCCAAGTAGCGGGTGGAGACCACCTGGTCTCTCGCTCAAGGTGGACTCCCACCACCATCTCGCTGTGCCTCCCAGCACATGAGCCGCACATCTCGGCCTCTCAATATCGGGGCACACCATGATCGTGAAGGTGTACTCCAAATGGGCAATCCACTGGCCGCCGCTAACGCATCACCGGTGGCATCAAACTTCTCAAAGCTTCCACTTCACAAAATCCTTCACCACCTACCCATTCCTCGCACCCTCGCCATATGCCTCTGGGGCTACTTGCTCTTGTGGAGCCGAGGAGCTATCGAGCTCACAACCAATCGAGTCACCGCTCGATCCGGGCTCGGGACTCTTCCCCGCCATACGCTAACAAGGCTCGGTCTCGCCCCGCTGGTCACTCAACATGCCGACCATAAAGCCCTCATAGACTCAAGCAAACTCGCTCCAGAGCGCCTCACGGCGCTCACGCCTCGACGCCCGCTCTAGGCGTAACAGAGGAGCCGCTGGTGGAATGCCATCGTTGTCGCCTTGGGACGATGTCCTCGCAGACGATCCGATCCCGATACCTCGACCGCTCTCGAACCTCCTCTCCCGGTGACGGGTGGATCGCATGTTTGGCGATCTACATCCAAACCAACAACGAATCAAAACTCGCTGTCACCATTCCACAACACCAAACAAGGCATACACTAGATGATAGGTATTGTAAATTCTTAACCCTTTTCCTTTCTAAAACAATAAATCTAGGCGCACTGATGACCGCTTGAGGCCGATGATCATGGAAAACGACCTACAACAAAAGGTCGGTCCACAGAATCTATGACTCTGAGCTCGATACCAATCAGAAAGACCCACCCAAAAGGGGCTCTAAATGGGCCTTTACCCCAATGCATGTAGTGAAAATAAAAGACATTATGAAAATACATTTTTGATTCCAAGTAAAAACAGTAAACATTCAACAACCAAAACATACATTTCTAAAAGCACACTCTGATCAGAGATTTATTTAAACCATTAAAACAATCCACAAGTACCAATATGCTGGAATCCATAAAACGTAAGAAAACATCCCGGGGCTCTGTGTCTGCCTACATGCATTCAGGGAAATAATAAAAAGTGAAGAGTCATGATAATTAAAATAAAACAATCAGAGATGACAAAGAGTTCCATGATCATAGCTCCTCCTTCACCCATCCTGCTCTCCCGCTTGATTACCGTGGAAAACCACGTAATAAGGGTGAGTAACGAATTACCCAAAGAAGAATCCCCAACCGGTACAATACGATATACATGATCATCTAGAAGAATGTATGCAAGCTATGAGAACAAACACAGAGCGGAGCACATAGCTAAGTCCACACTTGGACCTCGGATGCCATCTCGTGGTCTTAGTCCGAAAATACCACAACACACTAAACGCACTATACGGAACAAGTCCGGCCGCCACCGCTCATCGCCGATACGTAAAGGTGCACTCGCTCAAGATCCCGAGGAGCTCTCCACCGGGCGCCAGTAATGAGCGTAAGCGCGCACCGCATGCCACCGCAAACTCGGGGGTGCCGGGCCCAGTGGCAAGTCGCCTGTGTTCATTCACCATGCCTAACTAAATCTCCGGATCGGTGTCACCGACATAGGGTGTGAGACTCGACACGTGAACTATGTCACTGTACCACCGCACTGAGGCTAAGGAACCGGCCGTGGTAGGCTTACACCAGAAGCGGCCCTGCCCTAACAGTGGCAATCAAGGGCTACGGCCGAACACGCCGAGGACGTGTCGATCGCCGGGACGCAGGCAATGCCAAGTCATCATCCCGACCGCTGGGGCATTTAACACCGCCACCCTCACCCAAGATTGCGGTGGCCCTCCGGTTGGGATAGCTAATCCCTCACGGGTCCAAGGACGGAGAATCTGTCTCGAACGCCCTTGCCATAGATGCAAGATACTTTATGCATCGCCCGGATGATTCTATCTACCTCAATTCTAAACCTTAACAATAATAACGATTCAATCAATGCACCCAATACGTGCTCATCAGATACAAAGAACCTAGCATGATACTACGAAGCAAGAACAGATATCGAACATGCTAGAATAGAACAACCTAGCATGGGCTAACATGAGAAACAATACAAGAGTTCATGCCACAGAATTCGTAACAGAGCACCTAGGCTAAACATGCTAGTAAACATACATGTGCATACAAAACAACAATCACAAATATACCGCAGTGGTCCACACAACCCCTGTAAGAAATCCTTACCTTGGCCGGAAGACTTTTACACACAAATCCTAAGTCGCGGAACAATCCCGAGCTAGCGAGCTGAGAACCTAGCAAACCAACAACAATCAAGATCTAAAATATCTAAACAACGATAGAACAAAGAAGCTCGGCTCGGAACTCACGCGCGCGACGACACGAGCTTGGGGTCGCCGCAAGCCGCTCGGCAAGGTCGGGCGCTGGCCGCAGGCTGCACGGCATGGACACGCGCCGTTGCGCAGCTGGCAGACAGACGGACACGCGCTGCCGCGCTGGCATGGCACGGACAGGACACGCGCTACGCGCGAAGCGCTCGACGAAGGCGCGCGCGGCGCGGGCGCGGCGATGGCGCGCGCGCGGCGCGCTGGGCGCTGGCGCGCGGCACGGCGAGCAACTCGGCAGGAGAAGGCGCGAGCGCGAACGCTCGACAGCGAAGGCGCGGGCGGCGCCGGCAAGCGGACACGGCGAGGGCGCGGCGAGCGATCGGCGATCTGCGGCGGGCTGGCGAACGGCGAAGGCCGCTGGGACAGTTCTGGCGTGGCGAGCGGGCTGGCTCGACCGACCGGGGCGTGCGCAGCAAGGCCGCTCGACCGATCCGGGCGCGCGCGAGCAGGCTGGACGCTCGACCGATCCGGGCGTGGCGAGCTGGGCCGGGATGATGGTCGCTCCTCTCTACCGGGTCGCAACAACACACACACACACACACCCCTTTTTCTTACATTCGGCCAACAAACACCCAAATGAGAAGATGAAGAAGACGAAGACTTACCCGGAATGATGATGATCGAACCCAAGGAGATGCAAGGATGAAGAACTCGGCAAGGCTATGGAGATGGAGAGCTTGGCGCGCCAAGAGGTGCTTTTGGAGAATAAGATGGAATAACCTAATTCTATTTCATTTAACCAAATGCACCAAAACTCCAAACTCCAAGGTTAACTAAGATGTGATGCAGAAAGAGCAACAAGAGCACCTAATGGCTCAATTGGCACACCTCTCTACAAGCTTCCCAGAGACCCTGGTTCAAACCCCACTGCAAAGACAATTTCCTTTATTTTTACTTTTGCAACAAACCTTGCTCAAACCAAACCACAAACCCCTCCAAAACCTACATAAAACCATCCAATAATTTTAGTAAATGGAAAAGACACAAACGACCATGACGGCCCGACCAAATTACCAAATTACCCCTAGGGCATACCGAAGACCGGAAGAAAAACCTGGTCGTTACATGTTGAGAGGCCGAGGTGAGCCGTTTCGTGCCGCTTGAGTACAAGATGGTTGGTGGTGGTAGTCCCTTGAGAGAGGTTTATGCAACTTGAGTCTCCACCCGGTCGCCCGATTGATTGGCAAGTTGCCGTGTTAGTGGCTTGAGGCAATGTAGAGACATCAGTGCCCCTTGCAAGCTCCTTTGTTGTTTTGCAGCCGTTCTCTTGTACCCTCGTAGCTAGGTGTAGTGTGGAGTTTGCTTGCTGTGGTTTTATCCATCCGTGGATTTCGGCGGGCTAGTAGAGTGGAACCCTCTTTTATTTGGATGTTCCAGTGTGGAACTAGTTGTTGCCACCCGAGGAGTTGGCCTCGAGCTTTTGTTGAGCATCGAGTGGGATGCGGAGTAGGCCGTGGCAAGTCTGCTGGTCGAGATGCCGAGTTTAGGCCGCCGAGTGTTTGGACTCTGTGGCTGAAGTTCCATTGCCCCGCCACTTGAGAGTGACTTTCCCTATTCTCGTGAGGGGCATAAAGCTCGTTTGAGGCTGATTTGTGTTGTAATGGATGTAGTGCCTGCTGGCACCAAGCTTTGAGAGGAGGCCTAGTTTCGTGCCGCTTGGCACTTTTGGTGCAGTGGTTCCATGGTCGCCTGCAGTATAGCATCCCCGCTTGTCTTGTACCCTTTTCCCGAGGTTGCACTGCTTGGGTTGCTTAAGAGATCTAGCTCGGTGGTAGTCGAGGACTACAAGTTTGAGGTTTTCGAGGGAAAGTAGGAGCTGCTCAGGATCTCCGAGAGTTGGGTGTAAAGGATGCTTTAGGTCGTTAAGAGCTAGCGTGTTCTGAGTTCTCGCGCCGTGTTGTGAGCCCGTGAGCCACCTTGATGGTAGCATGATTCGCTACCCCGTGAGTTGCCCTAGTATGGTTAGTGTTGGCATCGTGGATGCGTGGTTGATCCAAAGTTGATAGAGCCATGAGTTGGATGGCTGATCGGAGCACGTTTAGTGAGCACATTGTTTTCGAGGAATGTTAGCTTGGTGTGGTTTTGCGCTTGTAAGAGTAGGTTGGCCAATGTGGCTTTTCGTGGTGAGTTGGCCCCGAGTGGGTTTGAACTCTCGTTGCTCCCTTGTTTGTTGTGGCTCGCTTGGAGGCAAAAGTTGCCCTGTGAGAGCCCTTGTTGGCTTTGGATCTTAAGAGATCAAGTTGGAGTTGTGCACCACCGGTGCACTTTTGGCGTAGCTCTGCTCCGTGGTTTATGTTTGGAAAACCACGAGAAGTTCGTGTTGAGGAGCCAGTGCTCGGCCTTTGAGGTGTCAAGGCTTTAGTTCTTGGCAAGTGCCCTAGCTTTGGTCGTAAGGATGCCGTGCTCGTTGCCGGCCGTTGGTTAAGCAAGTTTTGCTAGTTGGTCCTTGCCCGTTAGACTGATTGGGACCGAGCAAGAGCAAGAGGGCAAGCGCGCGCGTTTCTTCGATCGCTCGCTAAGAAAGTCGCTCGGATCCTTACCTTGAGAAGAAGGTATGTTGAGGTTGTTGCTTTGAGTAGGAGGATGACGCCCCCGTAGCGCTTCCGGTCCCCGTGGTTTCCAAGTTGGAGTTGGCCAGCGTAGTTGAGATCTTGGAGAGGGTTGTGCCCGCGAGCCGGTTGTTTGTTAGATCGTTGTCGACCTTGTGTGTCGGAGGGTGATCTGAGGATCTTTAGTTGCGGAGAGCCTCCAGAGCTCGATTAGACCCAGCAAGTGTTCCTGGGTGAGTTGCTTGCGATTTGGCATGTGCAGCAAGCTAGTGCTTGTTTGGTTTTGGAGGCTAGTTGGTGCTTGGTGTTGACCAAGATTTGGTTCTCTTGATGTTTCAAGAGCTTGCTTGTTCGGAGCTGCAGGGCGTTGCCCCGAGGATTCGTTCCTAGTCCGGTTGTTTTGGGAGTTGATTCCTCCCCTGGTGGTTGAGTAAGTTCGCTTGTTCGGATTGGTGGTCCAATCGCTTGAGTTCCTTGGGTGTTGCTTCCAAGAGAGTTGGTTGGTGTTTCCCTTGGGTTTGAGCAAGTCACGAGCGTGTGTGATGTTCACGCCTTTAGAGTTTTGCTTGCCGGGAAATCGTCTCCGTTGAGGAGTCGGCGTAGCTCCCGAGTTATGTAGTTGATCAGAGTAGCGCAGCTGGTTAGTCCAAATGAGAGGGTCCCCGCATTGTGTTGTTAGCAAGCGAAAAGTTGTTTGTCCCCGCAAGAGCGGTGGCCACCCACTAAGAGTTGAGCTTGAGTTGAGTTTCTCACGAGCAAGGCCTTCTCGGGCTTTGTTTTTAGTTGTTGAGCTTTCGCAGCTTGGCTAATAGTTGAGCCTCGATTGAGTGTGTTGGCACAGAGGTGCCGTGGCATTGGTTGGTTAGCCTTTGGGCCGTCTTTCTCAAGCCGTTGTGTGTTGCCGGTAGCCCCGTGAGGGTTTGGTCCTTGCCGCCGAGATTTTCCATGAGAGGTATGTTGGGTGTTTCCTTGCCCGGCAATGTTCTTTTTGGCCATTGCTAGTAGGTTTGCATGGAAAAGTTTGTGTTCGGCCGTTGTGAGGCTCCAGCTTGTTGGCTTGGCCGAGTGGAGCTCTGGCTCGGGTTTTTGGCCATTTAGGGTTGGCCGTGAGTCAAGTTTTCACTTGTGCTAGTGGGAAAAGTCCGCTTTTGGATCAATCGCGATTGGTGGTTCGATTGTTTTTCGTTAAGGCTTTAGGCAAGCCTTGTGGTTCACTTTGGTCTCTTGTGAAGAAAGAGTAGGCCGTTTGGTTTCGGAACCCGAGAGGTTCAGATTGTTTGGCCACCTTGGCGTTGTGTTGAGGCGCTTTGTTATCGGTTGTGGGCATTCAGAGAAGTTACGCCAAAGGCGTGGCGTTGAGTTTTGGAGCTTGTGCCGAGTCCGCTGCGCTTTGAGAGTAACACCGTTGAGAGGTGTTCCGTGTTGGTCTAGCGGGGTATTGGCTAAGCGCCAAGTTTGTAGGGCTTTGAGATCCTTGAGCGGATTGGAGCAAAGTTGGTTAGCTTTGCCCCGTCGTTGGCAAAGAAGGCAAGTTTTGTGTTCCTCATCTCTTGGTTGAGATAGTTTGTATGCATCGAGAGCATTGTGGCTTTGAGCCTTTGAGAACCCAAGAGGGTTTGGTTTTGAGAGAAGGGTTAGTGTTGTTTTGGCCGAGAAGTTCATTGGCTAGGAAACATTGGAGTTTTCCTAGAGTTTATTTTGTTTTAGGACTTTCGAGGACGAAAGTCTTAAAAGGAGGGAGTATTGTAACGGCCCGATTTTCTATTCCAGCTTCTCGAGGTGCTTCCTGCTCAGATTCAGTGGATTGGTTGGGCCGTTAGAGTGCTTTTGACCCTTAGGGGTATTTTGGTCTTTTGCTCCCGGCGGGATTTGTGGATTTTCGTGGCTTCGAGGCGCTCCCGCCTTCGTTGAGGCTTGTGTGTTGGTGGTGCGAGTCCCGAGATGTTTGGGGTATTCGCTTGGGAGTTCGGTTGTGAATTGGGTTTTGGGCAAAGTGATCGTTGTTTGGGTGTTTCCTTTGGGATTCGAGCCTGTGCCCTTAGAGATGATTTGGGAGTTTGTTTTGTGAGAGTTATTGTTTGGGAAAGGTTGCTTCACTGGTCTCAAGGAGGAAGCGGGAAATGGGATTTAAGGACTTTAAGGCTTGTTTTAATTAGGAAAAAGGGAAGAAAAATCAAGAAAGTCCCTTTCCCCTTGTTTTGCATCTCTCTCTCTCTCTCTCTCTCTCTCTCTCTCTCCCTAGCCGACTCACCAAGAAGACACAACCCTAGCCACCCACCATGCCCTAGCCGCACCACACCCCGGCCGCATCGCCGCCGGCCACCAAAGATAGCCGCCGCCTAGCCGCCGCACCAGACGCACTCGCATCGCCACAAGCAGTGTGCGCCAGGCGCGTTGCATCGCCCAGCCGGCCCTAGCCGCGCCCGCACGCCCAGCCGCCCAGTCACCCATGCCGCGCCGTGCCGAGCCACCCTGCGTCCGATCGCGCGCCCTCGCCCTAGTTGCGCCGAGCCCAGATCGCTTCGCCCAGCCGTCTCTCGTGTCGCCTAGGTCGCGCCGAGCCCAGATCGGCATCGCCTGTGCCGCCTCCGTGTCGCCCGTGTCCGTGTCGAAGTCGCCCGAGCCCTCGCCGCACCGAGAAGTCGCCGTCAGAGGTCGCCGTGCCTTCCCCCGAGCGCCCCGAGCCCATCGCGTCCGCCTCGCGCGCGCGCGCGCCGGCGCGCCGTCTTCGCTAAGCGCGCGCGGTGTCGCCGCCCACCGAAGCTCGAGCCCGCGCCGTGCGCGCTTTGCTTCGCCCAGCGCGCCGGTGCTGCGCGCGCGCCACGCCCTGCGCGCGCGTGCTGCGCCGCGCGCCAGCCGCTGCGCCCCGTGCCCATGCGCGCAGTGCGCAGCGCCCGCCGCCTCGATGTGTCTTTGGTTGGCCCGAGCCTTGTGGCTTCTCGGATGGTATTTTTCCAGTCTTTTCTTCGTTGGGCCCCGATTTTGTTGGGTCTTTTTTAGGGATTTGATTTGGGTGCTTTATTTTATGTTTAGGTTGTTTGGGTTCGATTAGAGGCTCGAGGATCGCTTGGTTGAGTTATGATTATTTTCTCGCTTGTCCTGTAAGGATTTCTTACCGTGGTTGTGTGGACCTGCGATATGTCTCGATTGTGCCCTTGTATGTTTGCCGATTGTTATGAGCATGATAGTGATAAGCAGCTTTGTTTGATCTCTTGCTAGCATGTTTGTTGATTTTACATGTTAGTGCCATGCTAGGTTTGTTCTTCCAAAGCATGCTTGTGATTCCTGTTTAAGTTGTAGTATCATGCTAGGTAAACGTGATTGATGTCGGTCTTTGCTTGCTAGCCAGAATCATTGATTTACTCGGTATTCTTGGATAGAGTAGTAGGGTTTGTCATCATCCGAGGCCGAGAGCGGACATAACGTACTTTGTCCCCACGGCCGGGAGTAGAGCGAAGCATAACGCACATTGCTTCCCCGGCGGCCGATGTGGATGTAGCTACCACATCGGCATAAGCCTAGTTTGTAGCCCGCTAGAGCGGAACCCCGCTTAGCGGTGCAAGCTCGCCTTGGGCGGTTCTTAGCTTCGTGTCGGTGGTACAGCCGCACAGATGAGTGCCGAGGGCCTCGTGACCATCGTGTTCGGTGACACCGCGTTTCCAAGTCTTAGGCATGCGTGCACTGGCCCGCGTAGTTTGCCCTTAGGCCCCGCATTTACGCCGGTTGCAGAAGAGCATGCGGTGTGCGCGCAGACACGCGTTAGTAGCCGGTTCGAGAGCTCCCCCTGCTAATGTTCGTGAGTACACCAGTTCCTTCCGCTTTTTAGAGCCGATCGCGGGTACTCCCGATAGTCCAGATTGTTAGCGAGGGTAAGAGGCCCTTGAGGACACCCATTGGGATTGGCTTTTGAGCTAATCAATTGGTCGAGGAGAAAGACCCTCGAGGGTGTCTGGACATCTTGGGATCGGTTTTGAGTCGATCAATTGGCCGAGGGAGAAAGACCCTCGGAGATGTCCCGGATTGGTTATGAGAACCAATCATTAGGCCTAAGTAGGAGACTTTCGATGATTCCCGGAAGTAAGAGACTTCCGATGTTTCCAGATCTTGTGTTATGAGCTCGTTGAGCTATGATCCGTGTTGGTAGAATGCTTTTGCTTGCATATTGAGGTGCTAGATGTCCGATGTATCGTATTGTACCCGGTTGGGGATTCTTACTGAGTATGTTTATACTCACCCTTATTTATCTTTCAGGTAACTTGGGACAACACCAGGAGGGCTAGCTGAGGGAGCCGATTGATCATGGGGAACCGCCAAGCACTCTGTCTTTATTTATTGCATTGTTTATTCAAAGATGTAGATGGACAGAAGTCCTAGGGGAACATTGTTTAAAACGTTGCTTAAATTGTATTGTACATTTTATTAAACACGCCGTGATGTTTTACTTTGTTGGATTGTTTAAACTTAAATTGTTGGTTATGTTTTAAGGGCTCCCCCTTCTCATATGTTTTGAAAGGTTTTTAAATGTAAGCTCTAAACCGCTTGTTATCATATTTAACTTGCATCTTGAGTAAGATCCCGAGTTTAGGACCATGTTTTGGGTCGGGTTCTTACAAACTAGGTTGTTCCATTTCGCATGTTCGATATCTGTTCTTGCTTCGTAGTATCATGCTAGGTTCCTTGTATCTCATTGAGCACGTATTGGACCGCATTGATTGAATTGTTATTATTGCTATGGTTTAGAGTTCGGGTAGGTAGCATCATCCGGCCGGATGCATAACGTAACTTGCATCCCCGAGCGAGGGACGCGTACGAGATGGTACTCCGTCCCCGATCCCGTTAGGGTTTAGCTAACCCTAACGGCTGGCCCCGCAATCTTGGGTGAGGTGGCGGTGTTAAATGCCCCAACGGTCGGGATGATGACTTGGCATTGCCTCGTCCCCGGCAGATCGGCGACGTCCTCGGCGTGTTCGGCCGTAGCCCTTGATTGCCATCTGTTAGGGCAAGGACGCGCTGGTGTAAGCCTACCACGGCCGGTTCCTTAGCCTCAGTGCGGTGGTGGTACAGTCGACATAGTTCACGTGTTCAGTCTCACACCCTATGTCGGTGACACCGATCCGAGAGATTTAGTTAGGCATGGTGATCGAACACAGGCGCTTTGCCACTAGACCCGGCACCCGGGGTTTGCGGTAGCATGCGGTGCGCGCTTACGCTCATTACAGCGCCGATCGGAGAGCTCCTCGGGATCTTGAGCGTGCACCTTTCAGATCGGCAGATGAGACAGCCGAGGCCGGGACTTGTTCCCGTATAAGCGCGTTTAGTGTGTTGTGGTATTTCGGACTAAGACCACGAGTTGGCATCCGAGGTCCAAGTGTGGAGTTAGCTATGTGCTCCGCTCGTGTTTGTACTCATAGCTTGCATACATTCTTCTAGATGATCATGTATATCGTATTGTACCTGGTTGGGGATTCTTACTGGGTAATTCGTTACTCACCCTTATTCCGTGGTTTTCCACGGAGTAATCAAGCGGGAGACAGGATGGGTGAAGGGGAAGCCGTGATCATGGAATCCGTCATCTCTCGACTATTTTATTTTATCATGACTCTTGACTTTTGTTATTTCCCCTGAATGCATGTAGACGCGCACAGAGCCCCGGGATGTTTTCTTACGTTTTATGGATTCCAAGATATTTGTACTTGTGGATTGTTTTAATGGTTTAAATAAATCTCTCGATCGAGTATGCTTTTAGAAATGTATGTTTTGGTTGTTGAATGTTTTCGTGTTTTACTTGGAATCAAATGTGTTTTTCATAATGTCTTCTATTTTCAATACATGCATTGGGGCAAAGGCCATTTAGAGCCCCTTTTGGGTCGGGTCTTTCTGACCCTCCCGAAAATCAAACTTCCTCTTCGCCCCACACCTGCTAGGACAGATTTGAGCAGAGTGGCAACAACCCGCTTAGCAGGATACTTCCCATTATAGATCGTGGCTAATCGGATGTTTCTAGCATAAGTGTCGGGGCCCGAGCCCCTCGACATCCGAGAAACACCGCCTCAATCCGGATATGAACTTCCGAATCTTCACTCACGGGGTGGCTATCAATCTGGAGCAAAATATCCATACTCCGAGAACTTCCTCTCATATTCCTCAATGGAATCGTAACCCAGCTTCTGGGTTTTGGAAGAGCTCCACCATCTTCTCTTGAGCCTCATCACCGATGAACTTTACCTTGAACTCGGCCTTGACGAACTCCCAAGTAGCGGGTGGAGACCCACTGGTCTCTCGCTCAAGGTGGACTCCCACCACCATCTCATTGTGCCTCCTAGCACATGAGCCGCACACCTCGGCCTCACATATCGGGGCACACCATGATCGGGAAGGTGTACTCCAAATGGGCAATCCACACTGGCCGCCGCTAACGCATCACCGGTGGCATCAAACTTCTCAAAGCTTCCACTTCACAAAATCCTTCACCACCTACCCAACTCCTCGGCACCCTCGCCATATCCGCCTCTGGGCTACTTGCTCCCGTGGAGCTGGAGGTGCTACTGTGCTCTCTTTGAACCAATCGAGTCACCGCTCAACTGGGCTCGGGACTCTTCCCGCAGCGCGCCAACAAGGCATGGGTCTCGCGCCCTCTGGTCACTCAACATGCGACCATAAAAGCCCTCATAGACTCAGCAAATTCCGCTCCAGGAGCGCCTCTCACGGCGCTCACGCTCGCCTCAACGCCCGCTCTAGGCGTAACAGAGGAGCCGCTGGTGGAATGCCATCGGCCTCGCCTTGGGACGATGTCCTGCGCAGAGATCCGATCCTCGATACCTCGACCGCTCTCGAACCTCCTCTCCCGTGACGGGTGGTGGCATGTCGCGATCTACATCCAAACCAACAACGAATCAAAACTCTGTCATCACCACTCCACAACACCAAACAAGGCATACACTAGATGAAAGGTATTGTAAATTCTTAACCCTTTTTCTTTCTAAAACAATAAACCTAGGCGTACACGATGACCGTCGAGAGGCTGTGGTGATCATGGAAGGATGACCTACAACAAAAGGTCGAGTCTCTGAGAATCTATGACTCGAGCTCGATACCAATCAGTAAAGACCCGACCAAAAAGGGGCTCTAAATGGGCCTTTACCCCAATGCATGTATTCAAAATAAAAGACATTATGAAAAATAAATTTGGATCCCAAGTAAAAACAGAAACATTCAACAATCAAAACATACATTTCTAAAAGCATACTCGATCAGAGATTTATTTAAACCATTTAAACATTCCACAAGTACAAATATGCTGGAATCCATAAAACGTAAGAAAACATCCTAGGGCTCCGTGGCCCGTCTACATGCATTCTGTGGGAAATAACAAAAGTCAAGAGTCATGATATAATAAAATGGTCAGAGATGACAAGCAGGATTCCATGATCACAGCTCCTCCTTCACCATCCTGTCTCCGCGCTTGGTTACCGTGGAAAACCACAGAATAAAGGGTGAGTAACGAATTACTCAGTAAGAATCCCCAACAGGGGTACAATACGATATACATGATCATCTAGAAGAATGCATGCAAGCTATGAGTACAAACACAGAGCGGAGCACATAGCTAAGTCCACACTTGGACCTCGGATGCCAACTCGTGGTCTTAGTCCGGAAATACCACAACACACTATACGCTCTATACGGAACAAGTCCCGCCCCACTGTCTCACTGTCGTCGATACGAAAGGTGCATCGCTCAAGATCCCGAGGAGCTCTCGATCGGCGCTGTAATAAGCGTAAGCGCGCACCGCATGCTACCGCAAACTCGGGGGTGCCGGTCTAGTGGCAAGTCGCCTGTGTTCACCACCATGCCTAACTAAATCTCCGGATCGGTGTCACCGACATAGGGGTGTGAGACACGGACACGTGAACTATGTCACTGTACCACCGCACCGAGGCTAAGGAACCGGCCGTGGTAGGCTTACACTAGGAAGCGGTCCTGCCCTAACAGTGGCAATCAAGGGCTACGGCCGAACACGCCGAGGATGTGCCGATCGCCGGACGAGGCAATGCCAAGTCATCATCCCGACCGTTGGGGCATTTAACGATCGGCCACCCTCACCCAAGATTAGGCCACCGTTAGGGTTAGCTTAACCCTAACGGGATCGTGGACTGAGTACCATCTCGCACGACGCCCCCGTCTCGGGATGCAAGTTACGTTATGCATCCGCCCGGATGATGCTACCTACGAACTCTAAACCATAGCAATAATAATAATTCAATCAATGCATCCAATACGTGCTCAACAGATACAAGGAACCTAGCATGATACTACGAAGCAAGAACAGATATCGAACATGCCGTAATGGAACAACCTAGCATGGGCTAACATGAGAAACAATACAAGAGTTCATGCCATCAGAATTGGAAACAGAGCACCTAGGGCTAAACATGCTAATAATCATACACGGGCATACGAAACAACAATCACAAATATACCGCAGGCCCACACAACTCCGGAGGGAAATCCTTACCTTGGTCGGGAGGCTTCTACACACAAATCCTAAGTCTGCGGAACAATCCCGAGCTAGCGAGCGGGAACCTAGCAAACCAATAATAATCAAGATCTAAAACGTCTAAAAACAATAGAACAGCAAGCTCGCTCAAAGGCGATACGCGCGCACACGGCGACACGAACTTGGAGTTGCCGGGCAGCCGCACGGCAGGCTGGCGCTGGCCGCTGGCGCGGATGGGCGCCTGGCGCCTGCAGGCGACGGCAAGCAAGGCACGCGGACGGGCAAGGCAGCAGAAGGCAGCGCGCAGCGAAGCTCGGGCGTCGCGCGGCGCCGGCGCGGCGGGCGGCGACGCGGACGCGGCTGGCGCGCGCGGCGCTGGCGAGGGCTCTCTGGCGGCGAAGCGATCAGGGCGAGGACGAACGGCGATCTCTGGGCTGCTGGGCGCGATCTCGCGCGGCGGGCAGGCGCCAGCGCAGATTCTGGGCGTGGGACCGGCCGCCGACGCGACAAGGCTAGCCGGGCGCTTTGGACGAACGGCAAGGCCGCTAGGCGGATCGGCGCGCGCGGCTTGGCGGTCGCCGGCGATCTGGGCGTGGGACCGGCCGCCGACGACAAGGCTAGGTGGCCGTTGGACAAACGGCAAGGCCGCTAAGCGCAGATCTAGCGCGGCGGTAGCCGGCTGGACGCGCGACGATTCTTCTTTGCTGGGCCGGGCTCTCTGCTTGGGCCGCAATCAACACAAACACACTTGGCCAAACAAAGACACCAAACGGATGAGAAGAAGAAGAGGAAGATCGATACCTACCCGAATGATGATGATCGATCCAAAGGAGCCGCAAGGATGAAGAATTCGGCAAGGCAATGGAGAGCAAAGCTTGGGTGGCCACACACTTTGGAGAAGAAGATGGACAAACCTAATTTCTATTTCATTTAACCAAATGCACCAAACACCAAAGATCCAAGATTAACTAAGATGTGATGCAGAAAGAGCAACAAGAGCAACTAATGGCTCAATTGGCACACATCCCCACAAGCTTTCCAGAGACCCGGTTCAAACCCCAGTGCAAAGACAATTTCCTTTATTTTTACTTTTGCATCAAACCTTGCTCAAACCAAACCACAAATCCTCCAAAACCTACATAAATCCATCCAATAATTTTAATAATCGAAAAGATACAAACGGCCCCGACGGCCCGACCAAATTACCAAATTACCCCTAGGGCATACCGAAGACCGGGATGAAAAACACTGGTCGTTACAATATCCCCTCCTTTTTATGACTTTCGTCCTCGAAAGTCCTTAAGATCAAAACAAATTTCAGATAATGCAATCTCATCTCGTCTTCCCGCTCCCAAGTGGCTTCCTCGTAACCCCGATTCTTCCATCGAACCTTTACTAAACGAATCTCGCGACACGCAACGCCTTGGTCTCAAAGGCAAGGATCTCACCGGCTTCTCCTCAAGCTCAAATCATCATTCACCGCAAAGGCTCAAAGTCCACAATGTGCGACGGGTCCGGCACATACCGCCTCAACATCGATACATGAAAAAAACTATGCACCGCCGATAGTGACGGAGGTAGGGCTAACCGGTAAGCAACTCGCCAATCCTCTCTAGGATCTCAAATGGACCAACAAAACGGGACTCAACTTCCCACGCTTACCAAACCTCGTAACACCTCGTGACGGAGCAACCTTAAGGAACACATGCCGACCAACCTCAAACTCCAAATCCCGACGCCGAACATCGGCAGTAACTCTTTGTGCTGCGCCCGAGTGTCAACATACGAGCTCTAATCTTCTCGTGATCGCACCATTGGTCAATCGCAGAATAACTTCGGGACCCAAAACACCGTCTATCACCAACCTCTTCCTGCAACACGGGGACCCGATAACGCTTACCATACAATGCCTCGAATGGAGCCATCTCAATCGCCGATCGTAATCGTTGTTATAGGCAAACTCCATCAAGTATAGATATCTGGTCCCAAATCGCTCGGGAAATCCAACACACAAGCCCTCAACATATCCTCGAGAATCTGATTCACTCTCGGCCGACCCATCCGAGGGTGAAAAGTTGTCTTTGAAATCGCACTCTGTGCTCAAACCCTTCCGAGCGCTCTCGTAAACGAGAAGTGAACCGCGAGTCACGATCGGACACAATCCTCACCGGCACACCATGATAACGGATGATCTCTTTCCAAAAACAATCGCGCCTTCACTGCTCCACACGGTATAAGTGTCTCTACCGGAATGAAGTGTGCGCTCTTGGTCAAACGGTCGACTATCACCCAAATCGAGAGAACTTCCTGAGTCCTTGGCAAACCAGAGATAAAGTCCATGGAGATCTCTTCCCATTTCCACTGGGCACACACTGGTCGTGCAACAAAACTGGGCTTGGCCTCTGTCGGGTGCCTTCACTTGTCGACAAGTGAGACACCCGCCGACAAACTCGCCACATCTCTCTTCATTCCCATCCACCGTAAAAGTGCGCTTAAGGTCTCGATACATCTTGGTACCCGGTGCCAAGCAAATGGGGAATCGTGGGCCTCGAGAGCAACTCGCTCGCAATCTCGCAATGTCCGGAACACACAACCGGCCTCTATAAGTCAACTCCACCGTCGTGAATATACAAAGTCAAAGTCTCCGTCAAGACTAACTCTGTCAACCAATCTCTTAAGTGCGGGTCACCTAACCGGCCGTCTATAATCCACGCCTAATCGACGGGTGAGCAATCCAATCGAGCTACCTCTGGCGGTAACCTCACCCAACAACATCGCAACCTCGCCCGCTCGAACTCTCTCCGCAAACGGGCTGGGAACTCAACAACGCCGCGAGTGCGACGCGTCTTTCTACTCAAAGCATCGGCCACTACATTGGCTTTACCCGGATGGTACAAAATCGCGCAGTCATAATCCTTTACCAACTCTAACCATCTCCTCTCGCCTCATATTCAACTCCTTCGAGTAAGCAGATACTTGAGGCTCGTGATCGGTAAACATCCGAATCCGCCACCATACTGGTAATGCCTCCAGATCTTCGGTGCAAACACCACCGCCGCCAACTCCATATCGTGAGTCGGGTAGTTCGCTCATACTGGTTTGGTGACGGGAAGCATAGGCGATGACCTTCCCGTCTTTGCATCAACACACAACCTAAACCAAACTTGGAAGCATCATCAGAACTATGAAACCACTGTCCCCCTCCGGATCGCCAACACAGTCTTTGAAGTCAAATCGCGCTTGAGCACCGCAAAGCTCTCATCACACTGCTGTCCCAAACAAACTCGACACCCTTCCTCGCCGACGAGTGAGGGGCGAGGCTATAGCGAAAAGTCCTTGACGAACCGACGGTAGTAACTCGCCAAACCAGAAAAGTCGCGAATCTCTAAGAATCAAGTCGGCTTGGCCCATGAACTCACGGCCTCAATCTTCGCGCGGGGTCCACGGCTATACCATCTCTCGAAACCACGTGGCCTAGGAAGCCCACCGCTCCAACCAGAAATCACATTTGGAAAACTTCGCATAAAGCTGGTTTTCCCTCAAAGCCGCCAATACTCGCCTCAAATGCTCGCATGGTCTTCTTTAGACCTCGAATAAATCGAATATCGCCAATGAACACGATGACGAAGGCCGCCCAAAAATGATTTGAACACCCTATCCATCATGTCCATGAACCTTGGTGGGCGTTGGTCAATCCAAACGACATGACCACAAACTCATAGTGACCATATCTAGACACGAAAAGTCGTCTTAGGAATGTCGGCATCCCCGATCCGCAGAATCGATGGTAACCGGATCTCGAGATCTATCTTGGAGAACACGGAAGCTCCCTCAAGCCGATCGAACAAATCGTCAATACGGGCAACGGATACTTATTCTTCATTGTCACCTTATTAAGCTCGCAGTAATCAATACATAAGCGCATAGAACCATCCTTCTTTTTCACAAACAGAATCGGTGCTCCCCACGGGGACACACTCGGACGGATGAACCCTCGATCTAACATCTCCCCGCAATGAATCTTCGGCCTTTAACTCACGGGGCGCCATACGATATGGAGCCTTCGAGATAGGGAGGGTCCCCGGCTCGAGCTCAATTGCGAAGTCAACCTCTCTCTTCGGGGCCCCGGTAAGTCCTCAGGAAACACGTCCGCAAACTCCCGCACGACCGGCGGTGCATCATCAGCAATGAGCGAGGCGGCTCTCCCGCACAACTTGGCTAGATAGCCCCAAGCTCCATGAGCTAGCAAACGACGAGCTTTCACGGTGACACCATCGGCGGGCAAACTCCACCCTGGACTCCACGAAACTTAAAAAAGTCACGACTGGCGGCTCGAACACTACTTCTTTCCGGTGGCGATCAATCAACGCGTGGTTAGCGACTAACCACTCCATACCAAGAATCACATCAAAACCGCTCATAGGCGTAACTATGAGCGTAGCCACAAGCAACTCTCCGGATATCTCGATCCGGCCATCCCTAATCTTATCTCTAGCCAACATATTAACTCCCGAAGGAGTTGCAACAGATAACTCGAAACCTAGAGGCTCTAGTCTTAACTTAGCATGCTCACCAAACAACACACATACAAATGAATGCGTAGAACCAGTAATCAAACAAGACAAATGCGCAGTGATCTAAAACAAGAAGCGTACACTCGCTTGCGGCGGCATCGGCATCCGCTCGGCCTCTGACGGTCGTAGCAAACACTCGACCTCGCCGGCCATTGCATTTGAGCCGCCATAGCCTGGGTGATCACAAAAACGGGCCATGTGCCCCTCTCTACCACAACGGAAGAACAATCTAGGTCCATCGACAAGCTCAGTGGTGGACTTTCCCACAAGTAGCACAAGCGGAACCCGCTGGGTCTTCCTCGCTGTCGGGGATGGAAACGGTGGAGCTCTCCGCCGATCTCGCTTCGAATCGCCTTGGCGGCGCGCCGCCTCCTCAAAAATCAAACTTCCTCTTTCGCCCCACAATTGGTGCTAGGGACAGACGCCGAACAGGAGCGGCAACAACCCGCTTAGCAGGATACTTCCCATTATAGATCGTGGCTAATCGGATGTACCCTAGCATAAGTGCCGTGGGCACGAGCCTCGACATCTCGAGAAACACACCGCCACAATCCGGATATGAACTTCCGAATCTTCACTCTGGGGTGGCTATCAATCATGAGCAAAATATCCATACTCCGAGAACTTCCTCTCATATTCCTCAATGGAATCGTAACCCCGCCTGTGTTCCGGAAGAGCTCCACCATCTTCTCTTGAGCCTCATCACCGATGAACTTTACCTTGAACTCGGCCTTGAAGAACTCCCAAGTAGCGGGTGGAGACCCGGTGGTCTCTCGCTCAAGGTGGACTCCCACCACCATCTCGGTTTGTGCCTTCTAGCACATGAGCCGCACACCTCGGCCTATGAATATCGGGGCACACCATGATCGGGAAGGTGTACTCCAAATGGGCAATCCACTGGCCGCCGCTAACGCATCACCGGTGGCATCAAACTTCTCGGGCTTCCACTTCACAAAATCCTTCACCACCTACCCAACTCCTCGCACACCTCCGCCATATCCGCCTCTCTGGGCTACTTGCTCTCGTGGAGTGGAGGTGCTACTTGTGCTCTCTTTGAACCAATCGAGTCACCGCTCTCAACTGGCTCGGGACTCTTCCATTGCTGTTACGCTAACAAGGCACGGGTCTCGCCTCTGGTCACTCAACATGTCGACCATAAAAGCCCGCATAGACTCAAAGCAAATTCTACTCCAGAGCGATCTCACGGCGCTCGGTCGCCTCAACGCCCGCTCTAGGCGTAACGAGGGAGGAGGTGCTGGTGGAATGCCATCGATCTCGGCTTGGGACGATGTCCTGCGCAGATCGATCCGATCCCGATACCTCGACCGCTCTCGAACCTCCTCTCCGATGCAGACGGTGGATAGCATCTTTGGCGATCTACATCCAAACCAACAACGAATCAAAACTCGCTCGTCACCACTCCACAACACCAAACAAGGCATACACTACATGAAAGGTATTATAAATTCTTAACCCTTTTTCTTTCTAAAACAATAAACCTAGGCATACCGATGATCAGTTGAGGCCGTGATCATGGAAGGATGACCTACAACAAAAGGTCAGTCTCTGAGAATCTATGACTCGAGCTCGATACCAATCAGTAAAGACCCGACCCAAAAGGGGCTCTAAATGGGCCTTTACCCCAATGCATGTATTCAAAATAAAAGACATTATGAAAAATAAATTTCGGATCCCAAGTAAAAAGCAGAAACATTCAACAATCAAAACATACATTTCTAAAAGCATACTACGATCAGAGATTTATTTAAACCATTTAAACATTCCACAAGTACAAATATCTTTGGAATCCATAAAACGTAAGAAAACATCCTAGGGCTCCGTGCCCGTCTACATGCATTTAGGGAAATAACAAAAGTCAAGAGTCATGATATAATAAAATGGTCGAGATGACAAGCAGGATTCCATGATCACGCTCCTCCTTGACCATCCTGTCTCCCGCTTGGTTACTGTGGAAAACCACGAGAATAAGGGTGAGTAACGAATTACTCAAGAAGAATCCCCAACCGGGTACAATACGATATACATGATCATCTAGAAGAATGCATGCAAGCTATGAGTACAAACACAGAGCGGAGCACATAGCTAAGTCCACACTTGGACCTCGGATGCCAACTCGTGGTCTTAGTCCGGAAATACCACAATAGACTATACGCTCTATACGGGAACAAGTCCCGCCTCGGCACCGTCTCATCGCCGATCACGAAAGGTGCACTCGCTCAAGATCCCGAGGAGCTCTCGATGGCGTACTGTAATGAGAGTAAGCGCGCACCGCATGCTACCGCAAACTCGGGGGTGCCGGGTCTAGTGGCAAGCCGCCTGTGTTCGATCCACCATGCCTAACTAAATCTCCGGATCGGTGTCGCGACATAGGGTGTGAGACACGGACACGTGAACTATGTCGACTGTACCACCGCACCGAGGCTAAGGAACCGGCCGTGGTCGGCTTACACCAGAAGCGGTCCTTGCCCTAACAGTGGCAATCAAGGGCTACGGCCGAACACGCCGAGGACGCGTGCCGATCGCCAGGGACGAGGCAATGCCAAGTCATCATCCCGACCGTTGGGGCATTTTAATACCGCCACCCTCACCCAAGATTGCAGGGGCCACCGTTAGGGTTAGCTAAACCCTAACGGGATCGAGTGGACTGAGTACCATCTCGTGACGTCCCCCGTCGGGGATGCAAGTTACGTTATGCATCGGCCCGGATGATGCTACCTACACGAACTCTAAACCATAGCAATAATAACAATTCAATCAATGCGGTCCAATACGTGCTCAACAGATACAAGGAACCTAGCATGATACTACGAAGCAAGAACAGATATCGAACATGCCGAATGGAACAACCTAGCATGGGCTAACATGAGAAACAATACAAGAGTTCATGCCATCAGAATTCGTAACAGAGCACCTAGGGCTAAACATGCTAATAATCATACACAGGAATACAAAACAACAATCACAAATATACCGCAGAGGCTCACACAACTCCGGTAAGAAATCCTTACCTTGGTGGGAGGCTTCTACACACAAATCCTAAGTCTGCGGAACAATCCCGAGCTAGCGGCGGGAACCTAGCAAACCAATAATAATCAGCATCTAAAACGTCTAAAAACAATAGAACGAGCAAGCTCGGCTCAGGGCACTCACGCGGCGACGGCGACACGAACTTGGAGTTGCCGGGCAGCCGCACGCGGCGGTAGGCGGGCTGCTGCGCGCGCGCGGATGGGCGCTGGGGCGCTGCGCTTGCGCGACGGCAAGCAAGGCACGACACGGGCGCGACGGCAGGGGCAGCGCGCGCGCGCGGGCGAAAGCGTCTGGCGCGGCGCGAGCGGCCGGAGCGGCGGCGCGCGGGCGGCTGGCGTGCGATAGCGACGCGACGCGACCGGGCGCGCTGGCGGGCGCTGGCGAGGGCCTTCGCGCGTCGAGCGATCGGCGAGGACGAGCAGCGATCTGGCTGCTGCTGGCGCGCGACCGGGCGCGGCGGCGGCAGGCCGCCGGCGAGATCGGCGTGGGGACCTGGCCGCCGACGACAAGGCTAGCTGGCCGCCGGACGAACGACAAAGGTCGCTAGGCGGATCTCGCGCGTCTTGGCGTGGCTGCTTCGGCGAGATCTCGGGCGTGGGATCGCCGCCGAGCGACAAGGCTAGCCGGTTGTTGGACGAACGGCAAGGCCGCTAGGCGGATCTGGCGCGGCGAGCCGGCGTTTGGACGCGCGCGACGATTCTTGGCTGGCCGGGCTTCTCTACCGGTGTTGCAATCAACACAAACACACTTGGCCAAACAAAGACACCAAACGGATGAGAAGAAGAAGAGGAAGATCGATACCTACCCGGAATGATGATGATCGATCCAAAGGAGCCGCAAGGATGAAGAATTCGGCAAGGCAATGGAGAGCAAAGCTTGGGCGCCACACACTTTGGAGAAGAAGATGGACAAACCTAATTTCTATTTCATTTAACCAAATGCACCAAACACCAAAGATCCAAGATTAACTAAGATGTGATGCGAGAAAGAGCAACAAGAGCAACTAATGGCTCAATTGGCACACATCCCCACAAGCTTTCAGAGACGGGGTTCAAACCCATTGCAAAGACAATTTCCTTTATTTTTACTTTTGCATCAAACCTTGCTCAAACCAAACCACAAATCCCTCCAAAACCTACATAAATCCATCCAATAATTTTAATAACTGGAAAAGACACAAACGGCCCTGACGGCCCGACCAAATTACCAAATTACCCCTAGGGCATACCTGGAAGACCGGGATGAAAAACCTGGGTCGTTACACAGGAGCTACCTCGAAGCCCTGAAAACCACAAATCCTGCCCGGGGAGCCAAAAGACCAAAATACCCCCAAGGGTCCAAACAGCTCTAAGACCCAACCAAACAACCGAATCTTGACCCGAAGGCACCTCGAAAACTGGAATAGGAAACTGGGATGTAACAATACTCCCTCCTTTTAAGACTTTCGTCCTCGAAAGTCCTAAGACGAAACAGCTCCAGGAAAACTTCACTGATCCAGCCAACTGAACTTCTCGACTAACAACACCAACCTTCTTCGAAAACCAAACCCTCTTGGGTTCTAAAAAACTCAAGGCCAGAATGCCATCCAGACTGCCACAAACCATCTCAACCAAGACTGGGCATACACTGAACTCCAAAGGGAATAGACGGCAAACCACGTCCTCAACTCGCACCAACTCTCAAAGGGTGCTACTCTCAGCAAACTCGAGGACTGGCCACAAGCTCTGAAACTCTACACCATGCTGGCCAAACAACTGAACCTCTCAGGTTCCAGAAACTAAACGGCCTACTCTTACTTCACAGAGACTAGCGAACCTCAAACCTTGCCTACAGCCTTAACGAAATCCAATCGAATCACCAACTGGCGACTGATAAAAAAGGCAAGGGGCACCATCCTGGTACACCCAACGGCTAACAACACTCACACCAGCTGAAACTTCAGCTACGGCCACCTCTAAAAGACAAGGGCTAGGCACAGGCTCCACTCGGCCAAACCAACAAACTGGAGCCTCATCGGTCGAACGCAAACTTTTCGGAGCAAACCTACCAGCAACTGGCCAAAGAAAACAGTGCCAGGCAAGGAGACAACCAACATTCCTCTCAAGGAAAACTCGGGCTGCAAGGACTAAACCATCACGCAGCTCTCTGCGGCATAACACCTTGAGGAAAACAGCTCAACGGCTTACCAACCAAAGCCACGACACCTCTGTGCCAACTCACTCAAACAAGGCTCCGCTATCGCCAACTGCGAACGCACAACAACTAGGAGCAAAGCCCGAGAAGGGCTTGCTCAGCAGAACTCAACCCAACTTATAACGAGCAACGCTCGCCTCCAAGCTACTACTCAACTCTAAAAATCCAACTGGCTACTCAAAGGACTTCTCCTTTAAGCTTAGGCCTAACTCATCTTCCAACCAGAAGCTCCACTCCTGAAACCTTGCAAGGAAAACGGATAACGACAACCTCAAAGCTTACGGATTTTGAGCCACACGAATCCGCAAGACTACCTCGGAAGCTAACACTCGAGGCTGACATCCAGGGAGCAACTCAACCACCACAGAGACTAGGGGGGAAAGGGAAATCTTCAATCCACAAAGAACCAACAACTTGCCAGAAACAACTCTTACTGGCTGGCCTCCGCCCTTGCGGGGACAAACAACTTTGCTTGCTAACAACTCAAAGCAGGGACCCTCTCGCTGGGCTGACCGCTGCACTACTCTGATCCACTACACAACTCAGGAGCTAAGCTGACTCCTACTAAACGGGAAACGACTTTCTAGCAAGCAAACTCAGAAGGGCAGCGAACTTCACACAAGCTCACTGACTTGCTCAATCCCAAGGCAACAGCAACCAACTCTCTGGGAAGCAACACCCAAGGGAAAACTCAACCAATCGGATCACCAATCCAGAACTAACAGCACTTGCTCAACTGCCAAGGGAGGGGTCAACTCCCAAAACTTCCTGACTAGGAACAAGACCTCAGGGCAACGCCCTCCAGCTAGAACCGAACTAGCTCTCGAAACAACAAGAGGACCAAACCTTGGCCCAACACTCACAAGAGGCAGAACAACCCTTACTGCAGCCTCTCGAACACCATCCAAGAGTCCGCCTAGCCAGACAAACAACTGCTTCCAAGCAGCCAACAAACTTTTCCTTCTAGCTAGCACCTCTACCATCAACTCCATGACTACGGGAGAAATCTGACAACTCCCAGAAGGAACGGCTGTTACAAGCAGACAAACGAAGGACAGAGAGCTCCACATACGCTCATTGTCTTGCTCCAATAGAGCAACAACATCTAAATCTCACGGGGCAACAACAGAGGTCCACCTCAGACTGAACCTCCCAATGCCAAACGGGGCAACTCAACATCCTAGAAACAGGAAAACAACCAACTGGGCACGAACCACTCGCCCCACGAGCAAAACTAATCTCTAGCAGCTCCAACCATACCTTGGTCAACACCAAGCATCAACTTGCCACCGCACCGGAACCAATCCAGACTCTACTCCAAACAAACACTGGCTTGCTAGTCTACCAAGACTGCCAGCAACACAACCGAGGCTACAAACTACACGCCTCCAGCTTGCCAACTGAAACTCACTACCTGGGCATGACTGAGCTCTGGAGAGGCTCTCCACAACCTAGGTTTCTTCGGCAACCCTCGACCCACTGCATGCCGACAAACGAGCTAACGACCAAGCGCGAGCAGGCACAACTCTCTCCAGCATCTCAACCATGCAGGCCAACTCCAACTCCTTGGGAACCAAGAGGACCCGAAACGCTACCGAATGCGTCATCCTCCTGCTCAACATCAGCCACAACAAGGCTTCTACCCAAGGAAAGGATCCAAACAACTCTCTTAGCCAAGGCGATCAAAAACTGCTTGGCTTTGCTACCACCGCACTTGTTCAGTTTCCAACTGAACTCCAACCAAAGGAACACCAAAAGTTCCTTCTCCACACGATGCTCAAAGCTGAGGCAACCTTGGTCTACCAAGGCATAACCATGCCACACCGAACTTACTTTATACCAAGCCTCTACCAAGGGTGCTTACCCATAAGGCATCCAAAACCTCTCACAAGGCATTAACTCATCTCGCCTCATAGGCATCCAACTCGCCTCATAGGCATCCAGCTTATCTCATGAGCATCCAACTCAGGGTCCCTCTGCTGGACCAAACTCTCATCTACAAGGCTCAACTCTCCTCAGATAAAGGCACTCGAAGGTAGTTGACCGCACTACCAACCACAAGGAAATCTCTTGGCCTTAACACTAGCGCGAGACTCACGCTCACCAACACTTACCAACCGCCAACCTGCTTACTGGCTCAACCTCCAGAAATACTGGGAAGAGGCTCCAGCTCCTCTCGAGCATCCTTTCGCTTGTAGTCCATCGACTACCACTGAACTAGCCCTTAAGCACAACCAAAACAGGTGCAACTGCCATAAACGGATCCAAGGCTAAAGGAGTGCGCTGAACTCCGGACGGCATAGAACCATCTGCTATGCCCATGCCAAACTCAAAACTGAACCAAACTTAGTGCCAAAGTGGCACACTAACCAATGCACCTCAAGTGCTACTACTACCAAATCCACATCTTACTACAGATGGGGCCAGCAAGGTCACAACCTCAAGTGACAACAACTCTGGCTAGGCATACAAGGGCTCAACTCAAACAACCATGCATATGGCATCTCATCAAACCGAAGGCTCACAGCCTACTCTTGCATCTCCACATGATACTCAACAAAACTCTGGCCGGATCTCTCAACATGCAGCAGCTAGCTCCACTCTAGGAGCTCACCAAGGAAGAGTGCTCAACTCTACCAAACATCTGAGGAAACTGGGCTGTTAAACAACATCAGGCTTGCAAGAGGGCAAAGATGTCTCTACATCTTCCTCAGGCCACTAACACGGCAACTTGCCAAACTGGGCGGCTCCATCAACGCCAACAATCTCATCTGAATAAACCTGCTGATCATGCCCTCCCGGGAACCTCCGGGCTACAAGAGCTCTTTGGGTGTGTCTGCTGAAATACTCATCAACCGGGCTATCTGTGCGGGACTCTCTCACGCGCGCTACAAACTATGCCTGGGTCTCCGCTCTCTGATAGCTAAAGACCTGCCATCAAATCTCTCATGGCTGGAGCACACTCTGCTCAAGGAGTCTCACTCTGAGGCGTGCTAGCCTCTACCCCCTCCACTAGGCAACTCAACTGCCAGGGCCAAATCTGGCCTGCGGGCCTAACAACCCTGGACGCGGCCTCAACATCAACACGATTAGTCCAACTCCTCGGTCGGACATGCCAAGCGTCCTGCTCCTCTGAGTGCGATCAACATACTGGCGATCTGCACAAAGCACCTCCACCCTTTCACTAGGGGGAAAGCAACAACTGGGCCACAATTGGCCTACGAGAGTCTAATCTCTGCCTCCCTCTGGAACGATGTCCCAGGGGCATCCGAATCTATCTGGATACCTCAACAAGCTGCTACATACTGCTCGCACTACGGAAAGTTGGCATGATGGCGCTCAAAGCCTAAACCAACAACGAGTCAGAACCTGCTCGTCTCCGCTCCACAACTCTACACAAGGCAAACACTAGATGAAAAGTATTGTAAATTCTTACCCCTTTCTTTAAAACAGTAAACTTAGGCGCACTGATGACCGCCGAGTGTCGATGATCATGGAAAAACGACCTACAACAAAAGGTCAGTCTACAGAATCTATGACTTTGAGCTCTGATACCAACTGTAACGACCCGACCCGAAAGGGGTTCTAAAATAGGCCGTTACCTCAATGCATGCATACAAATCTACAGAAAATTTGCAAGATGGTGATCGGATTCTAAGTAAAAACTAAAACATAAAACATCCATTTAAAAAGTTAACATAATTTCCTGAAACCTGTCCCTGTTTCCAAGCACCTGTGCCAAGGCAAATACATTTACAAAACTTACTCTGATCAGAGATTTATTTAAAACATACAAACTTTACAATAGTTACAACAATGCTAGAATCCGGAAATACATTCAGAAAACACCCAAGGGCTCCGTGCCCAACTACATGCATTCAGAGGACATTTAAATCATAACAACATAAACATAAGACTCAGAGTTGAACAACGGGTTTTCCATGATCACAGCTCCTCCTCCAGCCATCGTGTCTCGCACCATGGTTACCTGTGGAAAAACCACAAAAATAAGGGTGAGTAACGAATTACTCAGTAAGAATCCCCAACCGGGGTACAATACGATATAATCAGTCATCTAGTACCAAAGCATGCAAGAAAACAGCTACCAACACAGATCATAGCTCAACGAGCTCACAAGGAAAGATCTGGAGTCATCGGAAGTCTCCTACTTCTGGCCTAATGATTGGTTATCCTGACCAATCCTGGGACATCACCGAGGTATCTTTCACTCGGGGGATTGTTCAGCTCAAAAACTGATCCCAAAGATGTCCTCAAGGGCCTCCTTGCCCTTGCTAATCTGGACTTACGGGAGAGTACCCAAAGTCTGGCTCTAACGGAAGGAATGGTGTACTCACGACATTAGCCCGGGGGAGCTCTCCGAAGCGGCAACTAACGCGTGTGCGCGCACACCGCATGCTGCTGCAACCGGTGTAAATGCGGGGGCCTAAGGGCAAACTACGCGGGCCAGGTACGCATGCCTAAGACTCGGAAGCGGTGTCACTGATCACAGTAGCGCGAGGCCCTCAGCGCTCATCTGTGCAGCATGATCCATCGACCTGAAGCTACGAACCGGCCAGGGTAGGCTTACACCGATGGCAGGGTTCCGCTCTAGCAGGCTACAAACTAGGCTTATGTCGAAGTGGGTAGCTAAATCCACAACCGGCGGGTCGGGGGGGGGGGGGGAAGCAAGATACGTTATGATGCAACACTTTACTCCCGATCAGTGGGGACAAAGTACGTTATGTCCGCTCAGCCTCTGGATGATGACAAACCCTACAACTCTATCTAAGAGTACAGAGAAAAAATCAATGATTCCTGGCTAGCAAACAATGACCGACATCAATCACATTTACCTAGCATGATACTACGAACTTAAGCAGGAATCACAAGCATGCTGGCAGAACAAACCTAGCATGGCACTAACATGTAAAATCAGGAAAACATGCTAGCAAGAAATCAATCAAAGCTGCTCTATTATTATCATGCTCATAACAGTCAGCAAACATACAAGGCATATCATGAAAATATCGCAGGGCCCACACAACTACGGTAAGAAATCCTTACCTGGTCGGAAGGCAAAAACACACAACAAATCTAACTGCGATCGAACCCGAGCAACCTATAGCGAGCAAAACAAACACATCAATAATCATAAAATAGGCCTAAATACAATAAAATAAACAGGGCTCGTGTGACGAACCCGACCCAAAACATGGTCCTAAACCGGGGTTCTCACTCAGCATGCAAGTTAAATATGATAACAAGCGGTTTAGTGCTCATATTTAAAAACCTTTCAAAACATATGAGAAGGGGGAACCCTTAAAACATAATCAACAATTTTCATTTAAACAATCCAACGAAGTAAAACAACCTGGCCAGTGTTTATAAAAACATACAATACAATTTAAACAACTTTTTAAACAATGTTCCCCTACGACTCCTGTCCATCTACATGCTGAATAAACAATGCAATAATAAATGACAGAGTGCCGGCGGCTCCCCATGATCAATCAGCTCCCTCCGCTAGCCCTCCCGGTGTTTTCCCAAGTTACCTGAAAGATAAATAAGGGTGAGTATAAACATACTCAGTAAGACTCCCCAACCGGGGTACAATACGATACATCAGTCATCTAGCACCTCAACATGCAAGCAAACAGCTATCAACACAGATCATAGCTCAACGAGCTCATAATACAAGATCTGGAGTCATCGAAAGTCTGCTACTTCCGGCCTAAGGATTGGATACACTGACCAATCCTGGACATCACCGAGGTATCTTTCACTCGGGGGGAATGCACTGATCCCAAGAATGTCCTCAAGGGCCTCTTGCCCTTGCTGCAAATCTGAACTTAAAGGGAGAGTACCCGAAGTTAGGCTCTAATGGAAAGAATGGTGTACTCACGACATTAGCCCGGGGGAGCTCTCCGAACCGGCAACTAACGCGTGTGCGCGCACACCGCATGCTGCTGCAACCGGCGTAAATGCGGGGGCCTAAGGGCAAACTACTCGGGCCAGGTACGCATGCCTATGACTCGGAAGCGGTGTCACTGATCACAGTAGCGCGAGGCCCTCGGCGCTCATCTGTGCAGCATGATCCACCGACACGAAGCTAAGAACCGGCCAGGGTAGGCTTACACCGATGGCAGGGTTCCGCTCTAGCAGGCTACAAACTAGGCTTATGCAAAAGTGGGTAGCTAAATCCACAACCGGCGGGTCGGGGGGGGGAAGCAAGATACGTTATGCTGCACATACTTTACTCCCGATCAGTGGGGACAAAGTACGTTATGTCCGCTCAGCCCTGGATGATGACAAACCCTACAACTCTATCTAAGAGTACAGAGCAAATAAATGATTCCTGGCTAGCAAGCAATGACCGACATCAATCACATTTACCTAGCATGATACTACAACTTAAGCAGGAATCACAAGCATGCTGGAAGAACAAACCTAGCATGGCACTAACATGTAAAATCAGGCAAACATGCTAGCAAAAGGTCAATCAAAGCTGCCCTATGCATATCATGTTCATAACAGCAAACAAGCATAGAAGGCACAATCGAGATATATCGCAGGGTCCACACAACCACGGTAAGAAATCATTACCTGGAACAAGCAGAAAACAATTACAAATCATAATAAATCAACGAACGACCCTCGAGCCTCTAATTGATCCTGAACAACCTGTACATCAAATAAAGCACCCCAAATAAATCAATAACCAGCAGCCAACAAATCAGGGCCCAACGAAGAAAAGACTCGAGAAATACCATCCGAGAAGCCACAAGGCTTGGGCCAACCAACACACAACAAGCAGGCTGTCGGCAGATCTGAGCTGGCTGTGGTGCAGGGCAGGGGCACTGGGGCACGCTGGGGCGTGGAGGCTGCGCGCGGGGGCAGGCTGGGGCGAGGCAAGGGCGCGCGGCGCGGCTCAGCACAGGGGACGGAGTGCGGGCGCAAGCTCGGCAAGCACAGGGACGCACGCGGGGCGACGAGCTACATGGCGCTCGGGCTGGCACGCACTGTGCGGGGCTGGGCGACGCGGACCAGGGCGACGCTGGCTTGGGCGAGCAGAGGCGCTGGGGTCGGGCGACGCGACACAGGCACTGGGTGGCTCAGCGTGGGCGCTGGGTCTAGGCGAGTGGTAGCTGGGCTGGCGGCGGCCAGGGTGGGGCAGTGGCTGGCTCGGGCTAGGGAGGTGGGGTGCTCGGGTTGGAGGAGAGAGAAAGGGAAAAAATGGAATTTTGGGGATTTAGAAAAATACAAGGGAAAATGGGAAATAAAAAGGAAAAATGGGATTTTATCTTCATTTTCATCCTTATCCAAATAAATCCAATTTTCCAATTTCTAAAATAAGCCTTAAAATCCTTAAATCCCATTTCCCGGCTTCCTCCTTCGAGACCCGACTGAAGCAACCATTTCCAAAGAATAAACCTCACTTAAATCAACCTCCCAAATCAACACTGAGGGCCCAGGCTCGAATCCCAAAGGAAACACCCAAACAACCATAACTTTGCCCAAAACCCAAATCACAACCGAACTCCCAAACGAATAACCCAAACATCTCGGGACTCGCAGCCACCAACAAACAAGCCTCGACAAACGTAAGGACCCGACCTGAAATACGGTCCTAAACCTAGGTCCTCACTCAGCATGCAAGTTAAATATCTCAACAAGCGGTTTAGTGTTCATATTTAAAACTTTTTCAAAACATTTGGAAACGGGGAACACTTAAAACATAACCAACAATTTTCATAAAGCAAATCCAATAAGGTAAAATAAGCCTGGCCAGTATTTATAAAAGAACATTCAAAACAGTTTAAACAACTTTAACATCATTTCCCTAGGACTTTTGTCCACCTACATGCTGAATAAATAAATGCAAACAATAAACGACAGAGTGCCGGCAGCCCTCATGATAAAACAGCTCCCTCCGCTAGCCATCCTGGTGCTGTCCCAAGTTACCTGGTGGAAAAACCACAGAAATAAGTGTGAGTATAAACATACTCAGTAAGAATCCCCAACCGGGGTACAATACGATACATCAGTCATCTAGCACCCTAGTATACATGCAAATAAAACAATGACTTAGAGCAAAACGGTTGAATTAGGCTATGAGCTACTTCTAGAGCGAGCCTATTCAAGGGCTTTCATCTACAGCCTATCCTAGGTTCTACACTTGGATGCCCTTTGGGGTCTTACACAACCTAGGACTCAGTGATGCCCATCGGGGACTTACACACCTAGGAAGCCCATCAGGGTCTTACACTTCCAACTCAATGATGCCCATCGGGGACTTACATACCTTGGATGCCCATCGGGGTCTTACACTTCCAACTCAGTGATGCCCATCGGGGACTTACACGCCTAGGATGCCCATCAGGGTCTTACACCTCCAACTCAGTGATGCCCATCGGGGACTTACACACCTAGTGTAAAGACCCGACCCAAAAGGGGCTCTAAATGGGCCTTTACCCCAATGCATGTAGTGAAAATAAAAGATATTATGAAAAATACATTTCGGATCCCAAGTAAAAACAGAAACATTCAACAACCAAAACATACATTTCTAAAAGCATACTCTGATCAGAGATTTATTTAAACCATTAAAACAATCCACAAGTACAAATATGCTGGAATCCATAAAACGTAAGAAAACATCCCCGGGGCTCTGTGCCCGTCTACATGCATTCTGGGGAAATAACAAAAGTCAAGAGTCATGATAAATAAAATAGAATAATCGAGATGACAAAGCAGTGTAACGGCCCGATCTTCTATTCCCGCTTCTCGAGGTGCTTAGGTTCGATTGATGGTTCGGTTGGGCCGTTAGAGTGTTTTTGACCCTTAGGGTATTTTGGTCTTTTGCTCCAGGGCAGGATTTGTGGATTTTCAGGGCTTCGAGGCAGCTCCTGCCTTCGTTGAGGCTTGTGTGTTGGTGGCTGCGAGTCCCGAGATGTTTGGGGTATTCGTTTGGGAGTTCGGTTGTGATTTGGGTTTTGGGCAAAGTGATCTTTGTTTGGGTGTTTCCTTTGGGATTCGGGCCTGTGCCCTTAGAGATGATTTGGGAGTTTGTTTTATGTGAGAGTTATTGTTTGGGAAAGGTTGCTTGGTGGTCTCGAAGGAGGAAGCCGGGAAAGGGGATTTAAGGACTTTAAGGCTTGTTTTAATTAGGAAAAAGGGAAGAAAAATCAAGAAAGTCCCTTTCCCCTTGTTTTGCAATCTCTCTCTCTCTCTCTCTCTCTCTCTCTCTCTCTCTCTCTCTCTCTCTCTCTCCCCTAGCCGACCTCACCAAGAAGACCCAACCCTAGCCACCCGGCCATGCCCTAGCGCACCACTCCTGGCCGCATCGGACCGCTCGGCCACCATGCCCTCGCCGCACCAGACGCCACCGCAGATCGCCCGGCCAGTGCGCGCCAGATGCGTTGCATCGTCCGCCCATCATGCGCGCGTGCCGAGCCACCCCAGCGCCCGATCGCGACGCCCTCGCCCTAGCCGTGCCGAGCCACCCCAGCGCCCGATCGCGACGCCCTCGCCCTAGCCGTGCCGAGCCACCCCAGCGCCCGATCGCGTCGCCCTCGCCTTGGTCGCGCCGAGTCCAGATCGCATCGCCCTCGCCTTGGTCGCGCCGAGCCCAGATCGGCATCGCCCAGGCCGTCTCCGTGCCGAGTCGCTCGCCCCTGCAGGTCGTCGTGCCTTCCCGAGCGCCCCCGAGCCCATCGCATCCCGTCGCCTCGCGCGCGCGCCCGTGCGCCGTCCTCTCATCAAGCGCTGGCGCCGTGTCGCCGTCGCCCAGCCGAGCTCGCGCTCGCGCCCGTGCGCCTTTGCTTCGCCCCAGCGCGCCCGTACTGCGCGGCGCCACGCCACGTGCGTGCGTGCTGCGCGGCAGGCCTGTGCCCCAGCGCCCACCGCTGTTGTGTCTTTGGTTGGCCCGAGCCTTGTGGCTTCTCGGATGGTATTTCCCGAGTCTTTTCTTCGTTGGGCCCCGATTTGTTGGTCTGT
This sequence comes from Sicyos edulis, assembly GCA_036507275.1. Lineage (NCBI taxonomy): Eukaryota > Viridiplantae > Streptophyta > Magnoliopsida > Cucurbitales > Cucurbitaceae > Sicyos > Sicyos edulis. Next base: position 760,146 of record CM071847.1, read on the forward strand.
TGTTTAGGATTTATTTGGGCTGTTTTATATATTTGATTTGAAATTTGCTTTATCTTATGTTTAGGTTGTTTGGGTTCGATTAGAGGCTCGAGGATTGCTTGGTTGATTTGTGATTATTTTCTGCTTGTCCCAGGTAAGGATTTCTTACCGTGGTTGTGTGGACCCTGCGATATGTCTCGATTGTGCCTTGCATGTTTGTTGATTTTACATGTTAGTGCCATGCTAGGTTTGTTCTTCCAGCATGCTTGTGATTCCTGTTTAAGTTGTAGTATCATGCTAGGTAAACGTGATTGATGTCGGTCATTGCTTGCTAGCCAGGAATCATTGATTTACTCGGTATTCTTGGATAGAGTAGTAGGGTTTGTCATCATCCAGAGGCTGAGAGCGGACATAACGTACTTTGTCCCCACCGGTCGGGAGTAGAGCGAAGCATAACGTACATTGCTTCCCCGGCACCGATGTGGATGTAGCTACCACATCGGCATAAGCCTAGTTTGTAGCTCGCTAGAGCGGAAACCCCGCCAACGGTGCAAGCCTGCGCTTGGCCGGTTCTTAGCTTCGTGTCGGTGGTACAGCTGCGCAGATGAGTGCCGAGGGCCTCGTGACTCATCGTGTTGGTGACACCGTTCCAGTCTTAGGCATGCACGTGCCCGCGTAGTTTGCCCTTAGGCCCCCGCATTTACGCCGGTTGCGAGAAGAGCATGCGGTGTGCGCAAGACACGCGCAAGTAGTAGCCGGTTCTCGAGAGCTCCCGGGCTAATGTTCGTGAGTACACCAGTTCCTTCGCTTTAGAGCGGACTTGGGTACTCTCCGATAGTCCAGATTGTTAGCGAGGGCAAGGAGGCCCTTGAGGACACCCATTGGGATTGGCTTTTGAGCTAATCAAATTGGTCGAGGGAGAAAGACCCTCGAGGGTGTCGGACATCTTGGGATCGGTTTTTGAGCTGATCAATTGGCCGAGGGAGAAAGACCCTCGGAGATGTCCCGGGATTGGTTATGAGAACCAATCATTAGGCCGGAAGTAGGAGACTTCCGATGACTCCGGAAGTAAGAGACTTCCGATGTTTCCAGATCTTGTGTTATGAGCTCGTTGAGCTATGATCTGTGTTGGTAGCTGTTTGCTTGCATATTGAGGTGCTAGATGACTGATGTATCGTATTGTACCCCGGTTGGGGATTCTTACTGAGTATGTTTATACTCACCCTTATTTATCTTTCAGTGTAACTCGGGACAACACCGGGAGGGCTAGCGGAGGGAGCCGATTGATCATGGGGAACCGCGCGGCACTCTGTCTTTTATTATTGCATTGTTTATTCAAAGATGTAGATGGACAAGAGTCCTAGGGGAACATTGTTTAAAACGTTGCTTAAATTGTATTGTACATTTTATTAAACATCGGCAGATGTTTTACTTTGTTGGATTGTTTAAACTTAAATTGTTGGTTATGTTTTTAAGGGCTCCCCTTCTCATATGTTTTTGAAAGATTTTTAAATATAAGCTCTAAACCGCTTGCTATCATATTTAACTTGCATGCTGAGTAAGATCCCAGGTTTAGGACCATGTTTTGGGTCGGGTTCTTACAGTTGGTATCGAGAGCACGAGTCATAGATTCTCGTGAGACTAACTCGCTTTGTAGGTTGTTGTTCCCATGATCATCAAGACTCCACGGCCGCTTGGTTTGTCCGAGTTCAATTAAGTTAGGGGTAAGAATTTACAATACTTTTCTTCTAGCTTTTATGCATGTGTAGAGTTGTGGAGCGGAGACGCAGCGAGTTACGACTCGTTGTTGGTTTGGGCTTAGAGAGCCATCATGTCAACTTTTCCGCAGTGCGCGAGTAGTTTGATGAGCAAAGTGAGAGCCCCGTGTGGGCGGCTTTTGTTGCTTTGTGCAGATCGCCAGTGTGTCGATCGCACTCAGAGGGAGGCAGAGATTAGACTCCCATAGGCCATTTGTGGCCTAGTTGTTGGTTTCTCCCCTAGTGAGAGGGTGGAGGTGCCTTGTGCAGATCGCCAGTATGTTGATTGCACTCAGAGGAGCAGGACGCTTGGCATGTCCGACCGAGGGGTTGGATTGATCTTGTTGATGTTGAGGCGCGCCCCGTGGTTGTTTAGCCCTTTGGCCAAGAGTTGGCCCTGGCGATTGAGTTGCCTAGAGGAGGGGTAGAGGCTAGCACGCCTCGCAGTATGACTCCTTGAGCGAGTGTGCTCGGCCATGTGAGATTTGATGGCGTGTCTTTAGCTATCACAGAGCAAAGACCCAGCGCAGATCAGAGCGCGTAGCGAGGAGTCCGGGCATGGATAGCCCGGTGACAGAGTTTGTTTCAGCATTTTCCCAAAGTAGTTTCTCGTAGCCCTGAGGTTCCGGGAGGGCTTGATCAGCAGGTTTATGCGATTGAGTTTGTTGGCGTTGATGGAGCGCCCGCTTTGGCAAGTGGATGCCTGTAGAGCTTGATATATTAGAAAGTCCCTCGCTAGTAGTAAAGCGGTTGGCTGTGTTTGAGTTTAGCATCCGTGTGTTGGGATGCCCTGCTCATTCAGAGGCCGAGGTGAGCCGTTCCGTCGGCCGTTGATTCCGCGATTGGTGGTGGTAGTCCCTTGAGAGAGGTGGACTAGCGAGTCTCCACCGATCGCCCGATTGATTGGCAAGTTGCCGTGTTAGTGGCTTGAGGCGAGATGTAGAGACATCTCTGTGCCCCTTGCAAGCCTCGCCGTTGTTTTGCAGCCAGATTCTCTTTGTACCCTCGTAGCTGTGGTGTAGTGTGGAGTTTGCTTGCCGGGTTTTATCCATCTGTGGATTTCGGCGGGCTAGTAGAGTGGAACCCTCTTTTATTTGGATGTTCCCAGTGTGGAACTAGTTGTTGCCACAGAGGAGTTGGCCTGAGCTTTTGTTGAGCATCGAGTGGGATGCAGGAGTAGGCCGTGGCAAGTCTGTTGGTCGAGATGCCGAGAGATTAGGTCGCCCGAGTGTTTGGACTCTGTCTTTGAGTGCCATTGCCCCGTCACTTGGAGAGTGACTTTCCCTATTCTCGAGAGGGGCATAAAGCTCGTTTGAGGCTGATTCGTGTTGTAATGGATGTAGTGCTGTTGGCACCAAGCTTTGAGAGGAGGCCTAGTTTGGGCCGTTGGCACTTTTGGTGCAGGTGGTTCCCATGGCTGCCTGAGTTCAAAGATCCCCGCTTGTCTTGTACCCTTTCCCGAGGTTGCACTGTTTGGGTTGCTTAAGAGATCTAGCTCGGTGGTAGTCGAGAGGACTACAAGTTTGAGGTTTTCGAGGGAAAGTAGGAGCTGTTCAGATCTCCGAGAGTTGGGTGTAAAGGATGCTATAGGTGTTAAGAGCTAGCGCGTTCGAGTTCTCGCACTGTGTTGGGAGCCCTGTGAGCCGCCTTGATGGTAGCATGATTCGGCTACCCTTTGAGTTGCCCTAGTATGGTTAGTGTTGGCATCGTGGATGCGTGGTTGATCCAGTGTTAGAGCCATGAGTTGGATGGCTGATCGGAGCGCGTTTAGTGAGCTCATTGTTTCGAGGAATGTTAGCTTGGTGTGGTTTTGCGCTTGTATGGGTAAGTTGGCCAATGTGGCTTTTCGTGGTGAGTTGGCCCCGAGTGGGTTTGAACTCTCGTTGCTCCCTTGTTTGTTGTGGCTCGTTTGGAGGCAAAAGTTGCCCCGTGTGAGAGCCCTTGTTGGCTTTGGATCTTAAGAGATCAAGTTGGAGTGTGCACCCCGGTGCACTTTTTGCGTAGCTCTGCCCGTGGTTTATGTTTGGAAAACCACGAGAGGTTCGTGTAGAGGACCCAAAGTGCTCAGTCTTTGAGGTGTCAAGGCTTTGGTTCTTGGCAAGTGCCCTAGCTTAGGTTTGTAAGGATGTCGTGCTCGTCGTGGGCCGTTGGTTAAGCAAGTTTTGCTAGTTGGTCCTTGCCCTGGTTAGACTTCAATTGGAACTGAACAAGAGCAGTTGTGGCAAGCCGCGCAGTTTCTGATCGTTTTGGCTAAGAAAGCTGTTCGGATCCTTACCTTAAGAAGAAGGTATGTTGAGGTTGTTGCTTTGAGTAGGAGGATGACGCCTCTGTAGCGTTCCGGTTCCCTTGGTTTCCAAGTTGGAGTTGGCCAGCGTAGTTGAGATCTTTGGAGAGGGTTGTGCCCGCGTGAGCCGGTTGATTGTTAGATCATTGTCGACCGTGTGTGTCGGAGGGTGATCGCAGGATCTCTAGTTGTGGAGAGCCTTTCCAGAGCTCGATTAGACCTGGCGGTGTTCCTTGGGTGAGTTGCTTGCAGATTTGGCGATCTAGCAAGCTAGTGCTTGTTTGGTTTTGGAGGTTAGTTGGTGCTTGGTGTTGACCAAGATTTGGTTCTCTTGATGTTTCAAGAGCTTGCTCGGTTCGAGCCGCAGGACGCGTTGCCACGAGGATTCGTTCCTAGTCCGGTTGTTTTGGGAGTTGATTCCTCCTCGGTGGTTGAGTAAGTTCGGCTAGTTCTAGATTGGTGGTCCAATCGGTTGAGTTTCCTTGGGTGTTGCTTCCAAGAGAGTTGGTTGATGTTGCCCTTGGGTTTGAGCAAGTCAACGAGCGTGTGTGATGTTCGCGCCCTTTAGAGTTTTGCTTGTCGGGAAATCGTTCCGTTGGGTAGTAGTCGTAGCTCTGAGTTGTGTAGTTGATCGAGTAGCGCAGTTGGTTAGCCCCAATGAGAGGGTCCCCGCATTGTGTTGTTAGCAAGTTTAAAAGTTGTTTGTCCTCGCAAGAGCGGTGGCCAGCCGATTTAAGAGTTGAGCTTGAGTTGAGTTTCTCACGAGCAAGGCCTCCTCGGGCTTTGTTTCTAGTTGTCGAGCTTTCGCGATTGGCGAATAGCCGAGCCTCGATTGAGTGTGTTGGCACAGAGGTGCCGTGGCATTGGTTGGTTAGCCTTTGGGCCATTTTCCTCAAGTTGTTGTGTGTTCTTTGGTAGCCCCGTGAGGGTTTGGTCCTGTCGCCGAGATTTTCCATGAGAGGAATGTTGGGTGTTTCTTGCCTGGCAATGTTCTTTTGGCCGCTTGCTAGTAGGTTTGCATGGAAAAGTTTGTGTTCGGCCGTTGTGAGGCTCCGCTTGTTGGCTTGGCCGAGTGGAGCTGTGCCTGGTTTTTGGCCATTTAGGGTTGGCCGTGAGTGAAGTTTCAGCTTGTGCTAGTGGGAAAAGTCTCCGCCTTTTGGATCAATCGCCTTGATTGGTGGTTCGATTGTTTTTCGTTAAGGCTTTAGGCAAGCCTTGTGGTTCGCTGGTCTCTTGTGAAGAAAGAGTAGGCCGTTTGGTTTCTGGAACCTGAGAGGTTCAGTTGTTTGGCCAGCTTGGCGTTGTGTTGAGGCAGTTTGTTATCAGTTGTGGGCATTCAGAGAAGTTACGCCAAGGCGTGGCGTTGAGTTTTGGAGCTTGTGCCGAGTCCGCTGGGCTTTCTTTGAGAGTAACACCGTTGAGAGGTGTTCCGTGTTGGTTTAGCGGGGTTTTGGCTGAGCGCCAAGTTTGTAGGGCTTTTGAGATCCTTGAGCGGATTGGAGCAGTGGTTAGCTTTGCCCCGTCGTTGACAGCAGTGCAAGTTTTGTGTTCCTCGTCTCTTGGTTGAGATAGTTTGTGACAGACTGGAGAGCATTGTGGCTTTGAGCCTTTGAGAACCCAAGAGGGTTTGGTTTTCAGAGAAGGGTTAGTGTTGTTTTGGCCGAGAAGTTCTGTTGGCTAGGAAACATTGGAGTTTTCCTAGAGCTGTTTCGTTTTAGGACTTTCGAGAGGACGAAAGTCTTAAAAGGAGGGAGTATTGTAACTGCCCAGTCTTCTATTCCAGTTCTCGAGGTGCTTCCTGGTTGATTCGAGTGGTTTGGTTGGGCCGTTAGAGCTGCTTTTGACCCTTAGGGGTATTTTGGTCTTTTGCTCCCGGGCAGGATTTGTGGATTTTCGTGGCTTGAGGCGGCTCCCGCCTTCGTTGAGGCTTGTGTGTTGGTGGTCTGCGAGTCCCGAGATGTTTGGGGTATTCGTTTGGGAGTTCGGTTGTGATTTGGGTTTTGGGCAAAGTGATCTTTGTTTGGGTGTTTCCTTTGGGATTCGGGCTGAGGCCCTTAGAGATGATTTGGGAGTTTGTTTTATGTGAGAGTTATTGTTTGGGAAAGGTTGTTTCAGTGGGTCTCAAGGAGGAAGCGGGAAAGGGATTTAAGGACTTTAAGGCTTGTTTTAATTAGGAAAAAGGGAAGAAAAATCAAGAAAGTCCCTTTCCCCTTGTTTTGCAATCTCTCTCTCTCTCTCTCTCTCTCTCTCTCTCTCTCTCTCTCTCTCTCCCTAGCCGACCTCACCAAGAAGACCCAACCCTAGCCACCCACCATGCCCTAGCCGCACCACTCCCCGCCGCATCAGACCGCTCGGCCCAGCCATGCCCTCGCCCGCACAGACGCCTGCAGATCGCCCGGCCCAGTGCGCCTCAGATGCGTTGCATCGTCCGGCCCCCATGCGCCGTGCCGAGCCACCCCGCGCCCGATCGCGCGCCCCGCGCCCTAGCCGTGCCGAGCCACCCCGGCGCCCGATCGCGACGCCCTCGCCCTAGCCGTGCCGAGCCACCCCTGGCGCCGTCGCGTCGCCCTCGCCTTGGTCGCGCCGAGTCCCGATCGATCGCCCTCGCCTTGGTCGCGCCGAGCCCAGATCGGCATCGCCCGAGCCGTCTCGTGCCGAAGTCGCTCGCCCCGCAGGTCGTCGTGCCTTCCCGAGCGCCCCAAGCCCATCGCGTCGCGCCGCCTCGCGCGCGCGCGCGCGCGCGCCGCCCTTCGCTGCCGCGCGCCGTGTGTCGCCGCCCAGCCGAAGCTCGCGCGCGCGCGCCGTGCGCTTTGCTTCGCCCGCCGCGCGCTACTGCGCGCGCGCGCCCCGCCGCGCGTGCGTGCGTGCTGCGCGCTGGCTGTCAGGCCTTGCGCCCAGCCCGCCTGTTGTGTCTTTGGTTGGCCCGAGCCTTGTGGCTTCTCGGATGGTATTTCCAGTCTTTTCTTCGTTGGGCCCCGATTTGTTGGTCGTTGTTTAGGATTTATTTGGGCTGTTTTATATATTTGATTTGGGTCGCTTTATCTTATGTTTAGGTTGTTTGGGTTCGATTAGAGGCTCGAGGATTGCTTGGTTGATTTGTGATTATTTTTTCGCTTGTCCTGTAAGGATTTCTTACCGTGGTTGTGTGGACCCCGCGATATGTCTCGATTGTGCCTTGCATGTTTGTTGATTTTACATGTTAGTGCCATGCTAGGTTTGTTCTTCCGGCATGCTTGTGATTCCTGTTTAAGTTGTAGTATCATGCTAGGTAAACGTGATTGATGTCGGTCATTGCTTGCTAGCCGGGAATCATTGATTTACTCGGTATTCTTGGATAGAGTAGTAGGGTTTGTCATCATCCGCAGGCCGAGCGGACATAACGCACTTTGTGTCCCCACCGGTCGGGAGTAGAGCGAAGCATAACGTATATTGCTTCCCCCCCCAGCCGATGTGGATGTAGCTACCACATCGGCATAAGCCTAGTTTGTAGCTCGCTAGAGCGGAACCCCGCCAGCGGTGCAAGCCCGCCTTGGCCGGTTCTTAGCTTCGTGTCGGTGGTACAGCGCGCAGATGAGTGCCGAGGGCCTCGCACCATCGTGTTCAAAGTGACACCGTTTCCGAGTCTTAGGCATGCGTACACTGGCCCGCGTAGTTTGCCCTTAGGCCCCGCATTTACGCCGGTTGCAGAAGAGCATGCGGTGTGCGCGCACACGCCAGCGTTAGTAGCCTGTTCCGGAGAGCTCCCGGGCTAATGTTCGTGAGTACACAGTTCCTTCCAGTTTAGAGCCGGACTTGGGTACTCTCCCGATAGTCCAGATTGTTAGCGAGGGCAAGGAGGCCCTTGAGGACACCCATTGGGATTGGCTTTTGAGCTAATCAAATTGGTCGAGGAGAAAGACCTCGAGGGTGTCGGACATCTTGGGATCGGTTTTGAGGTGATCAATTGGCCGAGGGAGAAAGACCCTCGGAGATGTCCCGGGATTGGTTATGAGAACCAATCATTAGGCGGAAGTAGGAGACTTCCGATGACTCCGGAAGTAAGAGACTTCCGATGTTTCAGATCTTGTGTTATGAGCTCGTTGAGCTATGATCCGTGTTGGTAGCTGTTTGCTTGCATATTGAGGTGCTAGATGACTGATGTATATCGTATTGTACCCGGTTGGGGATTCTTACTGAGTATGTTTATACTCTCACCTTATTTATCTTTCGGGTAACTCGGGACAACACCGGGAGGGCTAGCGGAGGAGCCGATTGATCATGGGGAACCGCCGGCACTCTGTCTTTTATTATTGCATTGTTTATTCAGCATGTAGATGGACAAGAGTCCTAGGGGAACATTGTTTAAAACGTTGCTTAAATTGTATTGTACATTTTATTAAACACTGGCCAGGATGTTTTACTTTGTTGGATTGTTTAAACTTAAATTGTTGGTTATGTTTTAAGGGCTCCCCCTTCTCATATGTTTTTGAAAGATTTTTAAATATAAGCTCTAAACCGCTTGCTATCATATTTAACTTGCATGCTGAGTAAGATCCCAGGTTTAGGACCATGTTTTGGGTCGGGTTCTTACAGCAGGATTCCATGATCACAGCTCCTCCTTCAGCCATCCTGTCTCGCGCCTTGGTTACCTGTGGAAAAACCACAGAATAAGGGTGAGTAACGAATTACTCGAAGAAGAATCCCCAACCAGGGGGTACAATACGATATACATGATCATCTAGAAGAATGTATGCAAGCTATGAGTATAAAACACGAATAGAGCACATAGCTTAAGTCCACACTTGGACCTCGGATGCCAACTCGGGGTCTTAGTCCGGAAATAAATCCACCACACAATACGCCCTATACGAGAAACGAGTCGGCCTCACCGTCTCATCGTCGATACGAAAGGTGCACTAGCTCAAGATCCCGAGGAGCTCTCCGGCCGGCGCTGTAATGAGCGTAATCGCGCCTTTGCGTGCTCTGCAGACTATGGGGTGCGGGTCTAGTGGCAAGTCGCCCATGTCGATCACCACGCCTAACTAAATCTCGGATCGGTGTCACCGACATAGGGGTGTGAGACACGGACACGTGAACTATGTCACTGAACCCGCACTTTGAGGCTAAGGAACCGGTCGTGGTAGGCTTGCACCGAGAAGCGGTCCTTGCCCTAACAGTGGCAATCAAGGGCTACGGCCGAACACGCCGAGGGCGTGCCGATCGCCGGGGATGAGGCAATGCCAAGTCATCATCCCGACCGTTGGGGCAATAAACAGTTTGCCACCCTCACCCAAGATTGCAGGGCCAGCCGTTAGGGTTAGCTAAACCCTAACGGGATCAGGGACGGAGTACCGTCTCGTACGTCCCTGTCGGGGATGCAAGTTACGTTATGCATCCGGCCCGGATGATGCTACCTACCTGAACTCTAAACCATAGCAATAATAATAAATCAATCAATGCAGTCCAATACGTGCTCAACAGATACAAGGAACCTAGCATGATACTACGAAGCAAGAACAGATAACGAACATGCCAGAATGGAACAACCTAGCATGGGCTAACATGAGAAACAATACGAGAGTTCATGCCAGTCAGGAATTCAGAACAGAGCACCTAGGGCTAAACATGCTAATAATCATACACAGGCATACAAAACAACAATCACAAATATACCGCAGGCCCACACAACTCGTAAGAAATCCTTACCTTGGCCGGGAGGCAACTACACACAAAATCCTACGCTGCGATCGATCCCGAGCTAGCTAACGAGAACCTAACAAACACAATAGAAATCACAATCATAGCCCTAAAATATAATAAAACAAGCAGGCTCGGCTCGGGGCACTCACACGGCACGACGACGACACGAAATTTGAGAGTCTTCTTTGCAGGCGGTGGTGGTGGTGGGCGGGCGCTGGCGGCTGCGCTGGGGCTGGCTGCCATACAGGTGGACACGCTGGCTGGAGCACGCAGACGGGCGAAGGCGCGCGCGGCGCGCTGGCGATGGCGCGATCGCGACACGGCGAGCAGCTCGGCAGGGACGCGCGCGCGGGCGAACGTCTGGGCGAAGGCGCGCGGGCGCTGGCGTGCGACAGGCGACGCAGACGCGGCTGGGCGCGCGGGCGAGCGGCTCGGAGTGAAGGCGCGTGGGCGCTGGGCGATCTGCTGCTGCCGCTGCGCGGCGACCGTGCGCGCGCGGGCTCTGCGCGAGAATCGGGCGCGCGATGGACGGGATCGGGCGGCTGGCCGGTGTGCGACGGCAGCGAGTGGCCGACCGACGCGTTCGGGGCGTCTTTGCTCGGGCAGATCCGGACGGTCTTGGCGCGCGCGACGGCTCATCTGGTGCGATCGGGCGTCTTTGCCGGCAGATCCGGACGGCTGGTGGGCAGATCCGGCGCCTGGGCAGACCTGCAACAACACACACACACACACATGGGCACCTCCTCTTACCTTCGGCCAGCAAAACAACCTATCGAGAAGATGAAGAAGATGAATACCTACCCGGAATGATGATCGAACTACGGAGCAGCAAGGGGATGAAATTCGGCTAGAGAAAGTTGGGGAAACAAGCTTGGACGGCTAGGAGAATGTGTTGGAGAAGAAGAACAAAACCTAGCTTCTATTTCATTTAACCAAATGCACCAAAACTCCCAAAATCCAAGGCTAACCATAAAATGATGCAGGAAGAGCAATAAGAGCTCTCAATAGCTCTCAATGGCTACACCACCCACGACTTCTCAGACCACCTGGGTTGAAACCCACCAAACACACTTTAACACACAATTTTCCTTTTGCATCTCCCCATGCCCAAACACATCCACAAAGCCTCAAAAACTTACATAAATCCATCCAATAATTTTTAGCAACTGGAAAAAGACATAAGCAGTCTGACGGCCCGACCAAATTACAAAAATACCCCTAGGGCATACGGAAGACCGGGATGAAAACTGAGTCGTTACAATATTCCCTCCTTTTTATGACTTTCGTCCTCGAAAGTCCTTAAGACTGGAACAACACAGACACTCGCATTCTCATCCCGTCCTTCCGCTCACGAGCGGCCTCCTCGAACTCGGACTCCTTCACTAAACTTTTACCAACGGATCTCACTTCTACGCAACGTCTTCGACTCAAGACCAGAATACTCATAGGCTTCTCCTCGAAGCCCAAACCCTCAATCACCGTGCAAGGGCTCAAAGTCCACAATGAACAATGGGTCCAGCACATGCGCCCCAACATCGATACATAAAAACACGTGCACAAATTGTCAACAAACAAACTCAACCCTACAACAAATCTGGCCAAACAAGCTGAACCTTCCAGATTCCAAAACTAAACGGCCTACTCTTACTTCACAAAAGACCAACAAACCTCAAACCTTGAATACCTTAACGAGATACAAACGAACCACCAACTGGCGACTGATCCAAAAAGACAGACTTCTCCAACTAGAACACGACCACAACACTTAAGCAACCATCTTAAGGAGAAAATCGCCAGGCAAGGAACATCCAACATTCCTCTCAATGAAAACTCGGGAAGCAAGGACTAAACCATCACGCACTATGACTCTGCGACACAACACCTTGAGGAAAGCGGCTCAACGACTTACCAACCAATGCCACGGCACCTCTGTGCCAACTCACTCAAACGCGGCTCTACTAACGCCAACTGGAAACTCACAACAACTAGGAACAAAGCCCGAGAAGGGCTTGCTCAGCAGAACTCAACCCAAACTTATAACGAGCAACGCTCGCCCCCAAGCTACTACTCAACTCTTAAAATCCAACTGGCTACTCGAAGGACTTCCCTTTAAGCCTAAGCCTAACTCATCTTCCAACGTAAGCTCCACTCCCAAAACCTCACAAGGAAAGCGGATAACGACAACCTCAAAGCTTACGGATCTGGGCCACACGAATCCGCAAGACTACCTCGCAAGCTATCACTCGAGGTGGCATCCAAGGAGCAACTCAACCACCACAGAGGCTAGAGGAAAGGAAATCTTCAATCCCCAAAAGAACCAACAACTTGCCGAACAACTCAACTCTTCTTGGTGGCCTCCCCTTGCGGGAACAAACAACTCTTGTTTGCTAACAACACAAAGCGAGGACCCTCTCATTTGGGGTGGCCATTTGCGCTACTCGATCGACTACACAACTCGGGAGCTAAGGCGACTCTCGCCAAACGGGAAACGACTTCCCAAAGCAAGCAAACTCGGAAGGGCGGCGAACTCCACACACGCTCGTGACTTGCTCAACCCAAGGCAACAACAACCAACTCTCTTGGAAGCAACACCCAAGAGAAAACTCAACCAATCGGACCACCAAGCCGAAACAAACAAAGACTTGCTCAAGCTGCGAGGAGGGGTCAACTCCCAAAACTTACGACTAGGAACAAGACCTTAGGGCAACGCCCTCGGCTAGAACCGAACTAGCTCTCAAAACAACAACGAACCAAATCTTGGCCAAACACTCACAAGAGGCGAGAACAACCTTTTTACTGCGGCCTCTAGAACACCATCCAAGAATCCGCTTAAGCTGGACAAACGACTACTTCCAAGCGACCAACAAACTTTTCCTTCAAGCTAGCGCTTCCACCATTAACTCCAAGACCAAGGGAGTAACGACAACTCCCGAAGGAAAGCGGCTCTTACAAGCGGACAACCAAGCGACGAGAGAACTCCACATACGCTCACTGTCTTGCTCCACCGAGCAACAACATCTAATCTCACGAGGCGCAACAAGGGTCCATCTCGGTGAACCTCCAAATGCCAAGCGGGGCAACTCAACATCCACGGAAAGCAGGAAAAACAACCAACATGGTACAAACCACTCGCCCCCCACGAGCAAAACTAAACTCTAACAACTCCAATCCACACCTTGGTCAACACCAAGCATCAACTTGCCACCACACCGAAACCACTCCGGACTTTACTCCAAACAAACACTAGCTTGCTAGTCTACCAAGATCGCTAGCAACTCCACCGAGGCTACAACTACACGCCTCGGCTAGCCAAGCTGAAACTCACTAGCTGGGCCTGACTGAGCTCTGGAGAGGCACTCCACAACCTAGGGTTCTTCGGCAACCCTCGACACACACACTGCCGGCATACGATCTAACAGACAACTGCCTGAACAAACAACTCCAATTTCCAGCATCCCAACCATCTTTGGCCAACTCCAACTCCTTGGGAACCTAGAGGACCGAAACGCGCTACGAACGCGTCATCCTCCTACTCAAAGCATCGGCCACAACATAACTTCTACCCAAGGAAGGATCCGAACAACTCTCTTAGCCATGACGATCAGAAACCACGCGGCTTAGCTACCACCGCTCTTGTTCAGTTTCCAACTGAACTCCAACCAACGATCAACAAGAAGATCCGCCAACCAAGCTTAGGCCCAACTTAACAAATCTTGCCTAAGCAACAACTTGATACCACGAGCACGGTATCCTTACCACCTCAACCAAAGCCTTACAACAACCACCTGGAGTCCAACTTCTCAAGGAACTGAGCACGAGATCTCCAAAGCAAACCCTACATGGATCTGAAACTCTCGCCACGGAACGAACCACACAAAACACACTTGTGTGCACAACTCCCAACCTTCCTTTAGAGATCCAAGACTAACAAGCGCTTTTCCACAAAGCAACGATAACTCCTGGCAGCGATACAAACAATCCAAGGAACACCAAAAGTCCCATCTCCACACGATACTCGAAGCTGAGGCAACCTTGCTCTACCAAAGAATAATCATGCCAAACCAAACTTACTTTATACCAAGCCTCTACCAAGGGTGCTTACCCCCAAGGCATCCAAAACCTCTCGCAAGGCATCAGCTCATCTCGCCTCAAAAGCATCCAACTCGCCTCATAGGCATCCAGCTCATCTGATAAGCATCCAACTCATGGTCCCTCAAGCTGGACCAAACTCGCATCTACAATGCTCAACTCTCCTCAGCTTTAGGCACTCGAAGGTAGTTGACCGCACTACCAACCACAAGGAAAATCTCTTGGCCTTAACACTAGCGCGAGACTCACGCGCACCAACATTTACCAACCGGCAACCTCGACTTACCCAACCTCCGGAAACTTCGGGAAGAGGCTCGGCTCCTCTCGAGCATCCTTTCGCTTGTAGTCCATCGACTACCACCGAACTAGCCCTCCGCACGACCTAAGCAGGTGCAACCGCCATAAACAGATCCAAGGCTAAAGGAGTACGCTGAACTCCGAGCGGCATAGAACCATCCGCTATGCCCAAGCCAAACTCAAGCTCGAACCGGACTTAGTGCCAAAGTGGCACACCAACCAATGCACCTCAAGTGCTACTACTACCAAATCCACATCCGAGGAAGTGGGTCGTTAAACAACAACGAGGCTCGCAAGGGGCAAAGATGACCCTTCATCCGCCTCAAGCCACTAACACGGCAACTTGCCAAACAATCGGGCCATTGGTGGAGACTCGCTAGTCCACCTCTCACAAGGGACTTCCACCACCATCCGATGAACCAAGCAGCGCAGAAGCGGCACACCTCGGCCTCACGAGCAGCGGGGCATCCCACACACGGATGCTAAACTCAAACTGGCCAACTACTTTACTACTAGCGGTAGGGACTTACTAAAACATCGAGCTCTACAGGCATCCATTTGCCAACACTGGGCGTCTCCATCAACGCCAACAAACTCATCTGAATAAACTCTGCTGATCATGCCCTCCGGGAACCTCCGGGGCTACAAGAGCTCTTTGGGGAAAAATCTTTGAAACAAACTCATCATTTGGGCTATCTGTGCCGGGACTCCTCACTACGCGCTACAAAGCTGCGCGCTGGGTCTCCGCTCTCTCGATAGCTAAAGACACGCCATCAAATCTCTCTCATGGTGGAGCACACTCTGCTCAAGGAGTCTCACTGAGGTATTTGCTAGCCTCTACCCCCTCCTCTAGGCAACTCAAGCTGCCGGGGCCAAATCGGCATGCGGGCCTAACAACCACTGGACGCGGCCTCAACATCAACACGATCGGTCCAACTCCTCGGTCGGACATGCCAAGCGCCCTGCTCCTGCGGGTGCGATCAACATCTTGGCGATCTGCGCACGAAGCACCACCACCCTCTCACTAGGGGAAAAGCGACAAGAATCGGGCCACAAATGGCCAGCGGAGTCTAAGCTCGCCTCCCTCCGAGCGATGTCCCGGGGGCATCCGAATCTATCTGGATACCTCAACAAGTCGCTAAACAAACCGCTGCTCGATCTTTGCTGGAAAGTTGGCATGATGGCTCACTAAGCCCAAACCAACAACAGTCGAGAACACGCTTTCGTCTCCGCTCCACAACACTACACAAGGCATACACAAGATGACAGGTATTGTAAATTCTTAACCTTTTTTCTTTCTAAAACAATAAACCTAGGCGTACTGATGGTGCTCGAGTCTTTGGTGATCATGGAAGGATGACCTACAACAAAAGGTCGGTCTACAGAATCTATGACTCGAGCTCGATACCAATCTGTAAAGACCCGACCCAAAAGGGGCTCTAAATGGGCCTTTACCCCAATGCATGTAGTGAAAATAAAAGATATTATGAAAAATACATTTCGGATCCCAAGTAAAAGCAGAAACATTCAACAACCAAAACATACATTTCTAAAAGCATACTACGATCAGAGATTTATTTAAACCATTAAAACAATCCACAAGTACAAATATCTTTGGAATCCATAAAACGTAAGAAAACATCACGGGGCTCTGTGCCCGTCTACATGCATTCAGGGAAATAACAAAAGTCAAGAGTCATGATAAATAAAATAGAATAATCGAGAGATGACAAAGCAGATTCCATGATCACAGCTCCTCCTTCACCATCCTGTCTCGCGCCTTGGTTACGTGGAAAAACCACGAGAATAAGGGTGAGTAACGAATTACTCAAGAAGAATCCCCAACCAGGGGTACAATACGATATACATGATCATCTAGAAGAATGTATGCAAGCTATGAGTATAAACACAGAATAGAGCACATAGCTTAAGTCCACACTTGGACCTCGGATGCCAACTCGGGGTCTTAGTCAGGAAATAAATCCACCACACAATACGCCCTATACGAGAGCGCGAGTCGGCCTCACCGCCTCATCGTCGTCACGAAAGGTGCACTAGCTCAAGATCCCGAGGAGCTCTCCGGTCGTATTTGTAATGAGCGTGTCGCGCGCTTCGCGTACTCTGCGGACTATGGGGTGCGGGTCTAGTGGCAAAGTTGCCCATGTCCGATCACCACGCCTAACTAAATCTCCGGATCGGTGTCGCGACATAGGGGTGTGAGACACTGGACACGTGAACTATGTCGGCTGAACCACCGCACTTTGAGGCTAAGGAACGGCCGTGGTAGGCTTGCACCGAGAAGCGGTCCTTGCCCTAACAGTGGCAATCAAGGGCTACGGCCGAACACGCCGAGGACGAGGGCGTGCGGCGGCCGAGGGCGAGGCAATGCCAAGTCATCATCCCGACCGTTGGGGCAATAAGCAGTTTGCCACCCTCACCCAAGATTGCGGGGCCACCGTTAGGGTTAGCTAAACCCTAACGGGATCGGGGACGAGTACCGTCTCGCACGCCCGTCGGGGATGCAAGTTACGTTATGCATCCGGCCGGATGATGCTACCTACGAACTCTAAACCATAGCAATAATAATAAATCAATCAATGCACCCAATACGTGCTCAATGAGATACAAGGAACCTAGCATGATACTACGAAGCAAGAACAGTAACGAACATGCGAGAATGGAACAACCTAGCATGGGCTAACATGAGAAACAATACGAGAGTTCATGCCATCGAGAATTGAGCAGAGCACCTAGGGCTAAACATGCTAATAATCATACACAGGCATACAAAACAACAATCACAAATATACCGCAGGCCCACACAACTCCCAGAAGAAATCCTTACCTTGGCGGGAGGCAACTACACACAAAATCCTACGCTGCGATCGATCCCGAGCTAGCTAACGAGAACCTAACAAACACAATAGAAATCACAATCATAGCCCTAAAATATAATAAAACAAGCGAGGCTCGGCTCAAGGCACTCACACGCACGCACGACGACGGGGGCCGAAATCTTTTGAAGTCAAAGCTGGTGCGGTGGGCTGGGTAGCTGGCGCTGGCGGCGCTGGCGCGCTGCTGCGACACGCTGGGCTGGAGCACACGGCACGCGGCGGCGCGCGCTGGGCGCTGGCGTCGCGATGCGGACACGGCGAGCGGCTCGGCAGGACGCGCGCGGGCGAGCGCTCTGGCGAAGGCGAAGCGCGGCGCTGGCCAGCGTCGGCGGCAGCGAGCGACGCAGACGCTGGCTGGCGCGCGGCGAAGCGCTCGGAGTGAAGGCGCGGGCGCTGGGCGATCTCTGCTGCTGCGCAATGGCCAGTGCGGCGGCGGGCTGCGCGAAGCGGGGGCGTCGATGGGACGGATCTGGCGGCTGCTTTGGTGTGCGACGGCGAGGTGGCCGACCGACGCGTTCGGGCGTCTTTGCTCGGCAGATCCGGACCATTTCTTGGCTGGCGCGCGACGGGCTCTCAGTGCGATCTGGGCGTCTTTGCTCGGCAGATCCGGACGGTGAGTGGGCGATCCCGCGCTGGGCGGACACGCAACAACACACACACACACACATGGGCACCTCCTCTTACCTTCGGCCAAAGCAAAACGACCTATCGAGAAGATGAAGAAGATGAATACCTACCCGGAATGATGATCGAACTACGAGCAGCAAGGGGATGAAATTCGGCCAGAGAAAGTTGGGGAAACAAGCTTGGACGGCTAGGAGAATGTGTTGGAGAAGAAGAACAAAACCTAGCTTCTATTTCATTTAACCAAATGCACCAAAACTCCCAAAATCCAAGGCTAACCATAAAATGATGCGGGAAGAGCAACAAGAGCTCTCAATAGCTCAACTGGCTACACCACCCACCGACTTCTCGGACACACGGGTTGAAACCCACCAAACACACTTTAACACACAATTTTCCTTTTGCATCTCCCCATGCCCAAACACATCCACAAAGCCTCAAAACTTACATAAATCCATCCAATAATTTTAGCAATCGAAAAAGATATAAGCAGTCTGACGGCCCGACCAAATTACTAAAATACCCCTAGGGCATACCTGGAAGACCGAGATGAAAACCTGGGTCGTTACACCTAGGATGCCCATCGGGGTCTTACACCTCCAACTCAGTGATGCCCATCAGGGACTTACACACCTAGGATGCCCATCAGGGTCTTACACCTCCAACTCAGTAATGCCCATCGGGGACTTATACACCTAGGATGCCCATCAGGGTCTTACACCTCCAACTCAGTGATGCCCATCGGGGACGTACACACCTAGGATGCCCATCAGGGTCTTACACCTCCAACTCAGTGATGCCCATCGAGGTCTTACACCTCCAACTCAGTGATGCCCATCGGGGACTTACACACCTAGGATGCCCATCGGGGGTCTTACACCTCCGGATGTCCATCGGGGTCTTACCCGAGCGGGACCTAAACTAGTTACCCCTACAATCTTCTACACTATACATCACCCGCCTATGCCTGGCACGGAACTAACAGGATAAAATAGAACAAGGTATGCCAAGATAATTAAACCCCTTGCATGGAACTAACAGAATATATCAGGGACACAAGAGCAACATGATATGGAAGCAAGAGAAAACATGTAACCTACCCACTGGAAATTTCATACAACCACAAGACATGGCATGCTGGAAGAACAAACCTAGCATGGCACTAACATGAACAACAAGCAACATGCTAGCAAGATTTCAAACACAAGCTGTTCAATAGCTAACATACTCATAACAGCAACCAAGCATACAAGGCACAATCATGAAAGCATCGCAGGGTCCACACAACCACGGTAAGAAATCCTTACCTGGGAACAAGCAGAACTAACTACCTCAACCAACAAGAAACCCTCGAGCTTCTATTCCCCATTTTTCCCGTTTTCCTTTTATTTCCCATTTTCTTTTATTTTTTTCCCAAAATCCATTTTCTCTCTCTCTCTCTCTCTCTCTCTCTCTCTCTCCCCGAGCCCTCACCCTAGCCCAGCCCGAGCAGCCCCAGCCAACCCGAGCCCCTGCTCTCCCGAGCTAGCCCAGCCCCAGCTCGCCCGCGTAGTGCCAGCCTCGCCCAGCCCGAGCCTCGCCCAGCCCTTGGTCGCCCGAGCCTCGCCCAGCCCGCGCGCCCTCGCCCTGCCCAGGTCGCGTCGCCCACCTCGCCCCGCTTGTGTCGCCCGAGCTCTCGCTTAGGCCGTGTCCGTCCGCGCTCGAGTCGCCCCGCACAGTGCCAGGCCGCCCAGCCCTCGCGTCGGCCGTGTCATCCGCGCCTGTGTCTGCCAGATCGCGCGTCCTGTATCCCATGGTATCGTGTCGCTCGCACCCGCGCGCTGTCCCTGTGCCGAGCCGCACCGTTGGCCTTTGTGTCGCCCGCGCGCCCGTCCGCGCGCAGCCCAACGCCCCAGCGCTCTAGCTCGTGCAGCCGACTCGTTCGCGTGTCAGCCGCACCTCGTGAGTTGCTCCCGAGCCAAGCCATGTTATTTTATTATATTTAGGCCTAATTTATGATTATTGATGTGTTTGTTTGGCTCGCTATAGGTTGCTCGGGTTCGATCGCAGTTAATTTTATTGTGTGTTGTTGCCTTCCGACCAGGTAAGAATTTCTTACCGGAGTTGTGTGGGCCCTGCGATATTTTTCATGATATGCCTTGCTTGTTTGCTGACTATTATGAGCATGATAATAATAGAGCAGCTTTGATTGATTTCTTGCTAGCATGTTTTCCTGATTTTACATGTTAGTGCCATGCTAGGTTTGTTCTGCCAGCATGCTTATGATTCCTGCTTAAGCTCGTAGTATCATGCTAGGTTAGTGCGATTGATGTCGGTCTTTGTTTGCTAGCCAGGAATCATTGATTTTACTCTGTACTGTTAGATAGAGTTGTAGGGTTTGTCATCATCCAGAGGCTGAGCGGACATAACGTACTTTGTCCCCACTGATCGGGAGTAAAGTGTGCGCAGCATAACGTATCTTGCTTCCCCCCCCCCGGTCGCCAAGGTGGATTTAGCTCAGGTCGGGAGTAAAGTGTGCGCAGGATAACGTATCTTGCTTCCCCCTCGACCCGCCGGTTGTGGAATTAGCTACCCACTTCGGCATAAGCCTAGTTTGTAGCCTGCTAGAGCGGAACCCTGCCATTAGTGTAAGCCTGCCCTGGCCGGTTCTTAGCTTCAGGTCGGTGGATCATGCTGCACAGATGAGCGCCGAGGGCCTCGCACTACTGTGATCAGTGACACCGCTTCTGAGTCATAGGCATGCGTACCTGGCCCGCGTAGTTTGCCCTTAGGCCCCCCGCATTTACGCGGGTTGCAGCAGCATGCGGTGTGCGTGCACACGTGTTAGTTGCCGGTTCAGAGAGCTCCCCCGGGCTAATGTCGTGAGTACATCATTCCTTCTGTTAGAGCCTGACTTCGGGTACTCTCCCGTAAGTCTAGATTAGTGCAAGGGCAAGGAGGCCCTTGAGGACATTCTTGGGATCAGTGTATTCCCCCCGAGTGAAAGATACCTCGGTGATGTCCCAAGATTGGTCAGTGTATCCAATCCTTAGATCGGAAGTAGGAGACTTCTGATGACTCCAGATCTTGCATTATGAGCTTGTTGAGCTATGATCTGTGTTGGTAGCTGTTTGCTTGCATGCTTTGGTACTAGATGACTGATTATATCGTATTGTACCCCGGTTGGGGATTCTTACTGAGTAATTCGTTACTCACCCTTATTTTTGTGGTTTTTCCACAGGTAACCATGGTGCGAGACAGGATGGCTGGAGGAGGAGCTGTGATCATGGAAACCCGTTGTTCAACTCTGAGTCTTATGTTTATGTTATGATTTAAATGTCCTCTGAATGCATGTAGTTGGGCACGGAGCCCTAGGGTGTTTTCTGAATGTATTTCTGGATTCTAGCATTGTTGTAAAGTTTGTATGTTTTAAATAAATCTCTTATTAGAGTAAGTTTTGTAAATGTATTTGTCTTGGAACAGGTTCTTGGAAACAGGGACAGGTTCAGGAACTATGTTGACTTTGAAATGAATTTTTATGTTTTAGTTTTTACTTAGAATCCGAACACCATCTTGCAAATTTTCTATAGATTTGTATGCATGCATTGAGGTAACGACCTATTTTAGAACCCCTCTCGGGTCGGGTCGTTACAAGTTTGTATCAGAGCTCAGAGTCATAGATTCTGTAGACAAACCTTTTGTTATAGGTCGTTTTTCCATGATCATCAGCACTCCGACAGTCATCAGGTACGCCTAAGTTTACTGTTTTAAAGGAAGGGGTAAGAATTTACAATACTTTTCATCTAGTGTTTGCCTTGTGTAGAGTTGTGGAGCGGAGACGAGCAGGTTCTGACTAGTTGTTGGTTTTGGCTTAGAGAGCCATCATGCCAACTTTCCGCAGTGCGAACTTTATGTAGCAGCTTGTTGAGGTATCCAAATAGATTCGGATGCCCCTGGGACATCATCCCCGAGGGAGGCAGAGCTTAGACTCCCATAGGCCATTTGTGTCCCAGTTGCTGCTGTTCCTCTAGTGAAAGGGTGGAGGTGCTTTGTGCAGATCGCCAGTATGTTGATCGCACTCAAAGGAGCAGGACGCTTGGCATGTCTGACCGAGGTGTTGGACTGATCATGTTGATGTTGAGGCCGCGTCCAGGGTTGTTAGGCCCGCAGGCCAGATTTGGCCCTGGCAGTTGAGTTGCCTAGAGGTGGGGGTAGAGGCTAGCACGCCTCAGAGTGAGACTCCTTGAGCAGAGTGTGCTCCAGCCATGAGAGATTTGATGGCAGGTCTTTAGCTATCAGAGAGCGGAGACCCAGGCGCAGCTTGTAGCGCGTAGTGAGGAGTCCCGGGCACAGATAGCCCAGCTGGCAGAGTTTGTTTCAGCATTTCTCCCAGTAGCTCTTGTAGCCCCAGAGGTTCCCAGGAGGGCATGATCAGCAGGTTTATGCCGATGAGGATGCTTGTGGAGCAGGTTCCCGTGTGGACTAGCCTGGGTAGCTCAAGTGTTGATCTTGAGCCTTAGCAGATTGTTGATTGCCCAGTGAGTAGCTGCAGAGTTGGCAGCCTTCGAGGAGATTATTGAGGCATCTTTGTGCTCCCATAAAGTGTTGTTGTTGCAACCAAGATGGCGGAACCACGTGGTTAAGGGTGTGCGTGAGCGATGTTCCTTCGGATTTGGATCCGTTGGTGGATTCCTCAGATGTTTGGTAGAATTGAGCACTCTTCCCTGGTGAGCTTCTAGAGTGGAGCTAGCTGCTGCATGACGAGAGATCCGGCCAGAGATTTGTTGAGCCCTCGTATGCCTAGCCAGAGTTGTTGTCACTTGAGGTAGTGACCTTGCTGGCCCCATTTGTAGTGAGATGTGGATTTGGTAGTAGTAGCACTTGAGGTGCATTGGTTGGTGTTCCACTTTGGCACTAAGTCTGGTTCAGGCTTGAGTTTGGCATGGGCATAGCATATGGTTCTATGCCGTCCGGAGTTCAGCGCACTCCTTTAGCCTTGGATCCGTTTATGGCGCTTGCACTGTTTAGGTCGTGTGGAGGGCTAGTTCAGTGGTAGTTGATGGACTACAAGCGAAAGGATGCTCGAGAGGAGCCGGAGCCTCTTCCCAGTGTTTCTGGAGGTTGAGCCAGTCAGCAGGTTGGCGGTTGGTAAGTGTTGGTGCGCGTGAGTCTCGCGCTATTGTTAAGGCCAAGAGTTTCCTTGTGGTTGGTAGTGCGGTCAACTACCTTCGAGGGCCTTATCTGAGGAGAGTTGAGCATCGTAGATGCGAGTTTGGTCCAGCAGAGGGACCCTGAGTTGGATGCTCATGAGATGAGCTGGATGCCTATGAGGCGAGTTGGATGCCTATGAGGCGAGATGAGCTGATGCCTTGCGAGAGGTTTTGGATGCCTTATGGGTAAGCACCCTTGGTAGAGGCTTGGTATAAAGTGAGTTCGTTGTGGCATGGTTATGCCTTGGTAGAGCAAGGTTGCCTCAGCTTTTAGCATCGTGTGGAGAAGGAACTTTTGTTGTTCCTTCGGTTGGAGTTCAGTTGGAAACTGAACAAGAGCGGTGGTAGCAAAGCCGCGCAGTTTCTGATCGCCTTGGCTAAGAGAGTTGTTTGGATCCTTTCCTTGGGTAGAAGCCTTGTTGTGGCTGATGTTTGAGTAGGAGGACGACGCATTCGGTGGCGTTTCGGGTCCTCTTGGTTCCCAAGGAATTGGAGTTGGCCAGCATGTTTGAGATGCTGGAGAGAGTTGTGCCTGTTCATGCAGTTGGCTGTTAGCTCGTTTGTCGACAGTGTGTGTCGAGGGTTGCCGAAGAACCCTAGGTTGTGGAGAGCCTCTCCAGAGCTTAGTCAGCCCTGGTAGTGAGTTTTAGTTGGCAAGCTGGAGGCGTGTAGTTTGTTTGGTGTAAGTCTAGATTGATTCTGGTGCGGTGGCAAGTTGATGCTTGGTGTTGATCAAGGTATGGTTTGGAGCTGCTAGAGATTAGTTTTGCTCGTGGGGCGAGTGGTTTGTGCCCTGTTGGTGGCTTTCCTGTTTCTAGGATGTTGAGTTGCCCCGTTTGGCATTTGGAGGTTCAGTCTAAGATGGACCTCTGTTATTGCCCCGTGAGATTAGATGTTGTTGCTCTAGTGGAGCAAGACAGTGATCGTATGTAGAGCTCTCTGTTCTTCGGTTGTCTGGTTGTAAGAGCCGTTTCCTCCTAGGAGTTGTCAGATTTCTCCCATAGCCATGAGTTGATGGTTGAGGTGCTAGCTAGAAGGAAAAGTTTGTTGGCTGCTTGGAAGCAGTTGTTTGTCCAGTTAGGTGGACTCTTGGATGGTGTTCTAGAGGCTGCAGTAAGGGTTGTTCTGCCTCTTGTGAGTGTTGGGCCAAGGTTTGGTCCTCTTGTTGTTTCGAGAGCTAGTTCGGTTCTAGCTGGAGGGCGTTGCCCTGGAGTCTTATTCCTAGTCCAGGAAGTTTTGGGAGTTGACCCCTCCCTCGGCAGTTGAGTAAGTGTTGTTAGTTCCGGATTGGTGATCCGATTGGTTGATATTTCCCTTCGGTGTTGCTTCCAAGAGAGTTGGTTGTTGTTGCCTTGGGTTTGAGCAAGTCAACGAGCATGTGTGATGTTCGCTGCCCTTCAGAGTTTGCTTGCTGGGAAGTCGTTTACCATTTGGCAGGAGTCAGCTTAGCTCCTGAGTTGTGTAGTTGGTCAGAGTAGCGCAGCAGTCAGCCCAGCGAGAGGGTCCCTGCTTTGTGTTGTTAGCAAGCAAAAGTTGTTTGTCCCCGCAAGGGCGGAGGCCAGCCAGTAAGAGTTGTTTTTGGCAAGTTGTTCGTTCTTTGGGGATTGAAGTTTTCCCTTTCCCCCTAGTCTCTGCGGTGGTTGAGTTGCTCCCTGGATGTCAGCCTCGAGTGTTAGCTTCCGAGGTAGTCTTGCGGATTCGTGTGGCTCAGATCCGTAAGTTTTGAGGTTTCGGGAGTGGAGCTTCTGGTTGGAAGTTGAGTTAGGCTTAAGCTTAAAGGAAGAAGTCCTTGAGTAGCCTGTTGGATTTTAAGAGTTGAGTAGTAGCTAGGAGGCGAGCGTTGCTCGTTATTAGTTTGGGTTGAGTTCTGCTGAGCAAGCTCTTCTTGGGCTTTGCTCCTAGTTGTTGTGCGCTCGCAGTTGGCGTAGCGGAGCCTCGTTTTAGTGAGTTGGCACAGAGGTGCCGTGGCATTGGTTGGTTAAGCTGTTGAGCTGTTTTCCTCAAGGTGTTGTGTCGCAGATAGCTGCGTGATGGATTAGTCCTTGCAGCCCGAGATTTCCTTGAGAGGAATGTTGGTTGTTCCTTGCCTGGCAGTGTTTTCTTTGGCCAGTTGCTGGTAGGTTTGCTCCAAAAAGTTTGCGTTTGGCCGTTGAGGAGTTCTAGTTTGTTGGTTTGGCCGAGTGGAGCCTGTGCCTGGCCCTTGTCTTTTAGAGGTGGTCGTAGCTGAAGTTTCAGCTGGTGTGAGTGTTGTTAGCCGTTGGGAGTACCAGGATGGTTCCCCTTGCCTCGTTAAGGCTGTAGGCAAGGTTTGAGGTTCGTTGGCCTCTTGTGAAGTAAGAGTAGGCCGTTTGGTTTTCTGGAACCTAGAAGGTTCAGTTGTTTGGCCAGTTTGTGTAGGGTTGAGGCTGTTTGTTAACAGCTGTGAGCTCCCAGAGGAGTTTTGCCAGTGCGTGGTGTAGAGTTTCAGAGCTTGTGGCCCGTCCTCAAGTTTGCTGAGAGTAGCACCCTTTGAGAGTTGGTGCGTGTTGAGGACGTGGTATGCCGTCTATTCCCTTCGGAGTTTAGTGTATGCCCTCGCCCAGCCCAGGTCGCGTCGCCCAGCTCGCCCTGCTCGCGTCGCCCGAGCCCTCGCTTAGGCCATGTCGTCAGCGCCAGTGTCTGCCAGATCGCGTGTCCTGTAGCCCGTGGCATCGTGTCGCTCGCACCCGCGCGCTGTCTTTGTGCCAACCCCCGACGCGCGCCTTTGTGCCCCCCCCCCCCCCCGCGTGCAAGTCCGCGCGCCAGCGAGCCCCCTGCGGCCCCAGCGCGCCTAGCCAGCCCCTTCAGCTGCCTAGCTCGTGCAGCCGGCTCGTTTGCGTGTCAGCCGCGCCTCGTGAGTTGCTCCTGAGCCGAGCCCTGTTATTTTATTATATTTAGGCCTATTGTTTATGATTATTGATGTGTTTGTTTGGTTCGCTATAGGTTGCTCGGGTTCGATCGTAGTTAATTTTATTGTGTGTTGTTGCCTTCCGACCAGGTAAGGATTTCTTATCGGAGTTGTGTGGGCCCTGCGATATTTTTCATGATATGCCTTGCTTGTTTGCTGACTGTTATGAGCATGATAATAATAGAGCAGCTTTGATTGATTTCTTGGTAGCATGTTTGCCTGATTTTACATGTTAGTGCCATGCTAGGTTTGTTCAGCCAGCATGCTTATGATTCCTGCTTAAGCTCGTAGTATCATGCTAGGTTAGTGTGATTGATGTCGGTCTTTGTTTGCTAGCCAGGAATCATTGATTTTACTCTGTACTCTTAGATAGAGTTGTAGGGTTTGTCATCATCCAGAGGCTGAGCGGACATAACGTACTTTGTCCCCACTGATCGGGAGTAAAGTGTGTGCAAAGATAACGTATCTTGCTTCCCCGGTCGCCAAGGTGGATTTAGCTCAGGTCGGGAGTAAAGTGTGCGCAGCATAACGTATCTTGCTTCCCCCCCGACCCGCCGGTTGTGGAATTAGCTACCCACTTCGGCATAAGCCTAGTTTGTAGCCTGCTAGAGCGGAACCGCTTACGGCGGTTCTTAGCTTCGTGTCGGTGGATCATGCCGCATGATGAGCGCCGAGGGCCTCGCGCCATCGTGATCAGTGACACCGCTTCTGAGTCATAGGCATGCGTACCTGGCCCGCGTAGTTTGCCCTTAGGCCCCCCGCATTTACGCCGATTGCAGCAGCATGCGGTGTGCGCGCACACGCGTTAGTTGTCGGTTCAGAGAGCTCCCCCGGGCTAATGTCGTGAGTACACCATTCCTTCCGTTAGAGCCTGACTTCGGGTACTCTCCCGTAAGTCTAGATTAGTGCAAGGGCAAGGAGGCCCTTGAGGACATTCTTGGGATCAGTGTATTCCCCCCGAGTGAAAGATACCTCGGTGATGTCCCAGGATTGGTCAGTGTATCCAATCCTTAGGCCTGAAGTAGGAGACTTCAGATGACTCCAGATCTTGCATTATGAGCTCGTTGAGCTATGATCTGTGTTGGTAGCTGTTTGCTTGCATGCTTTGGTACTAGATGACTGATTATATCGTATTGTACCCCGGTTGGGGATTCTTACTGAGTAATTCGTTACTCACCCTTATTTTTGTGGTTTTTCCACAGGTAACCATGGTGCGAGACAGGATGGCTGGAGGAGGAGCTGTGATCATGGAAACTCGTTGTTCAACTCTGAGTCTTATGTTTATGTTATGATTTAAATGTCCTCTGAATGCATGTAGTTGGGCACGGAGCCCAAGGGTGTTTTCTGAATGTATTTCTGGATTCTAGCATTGTTGTAAAGTTTGTATGTTTTAAATAAATCTCTGATCAGAGTAAGTTTTGTAAATGTATTTGTCTTGGAACAGGTGCTTGGAAACAGGGACAGGTTCCAGGAATTATGTTGACTTTTAAATGGATGTTTTATGTTTTAGTTTTTACTTAGAATCCGAACACCATCTTGCAAATTTTCTATAGATTTGTATGCATGCATTGAGGTAACGACCTATTTTAGAACCCCTTTCGGGTCGGGTCGTTACATTGTTGCCGAGTTGAGCTTCGATTTGGGTTAGTCCTTTCCCTGGGCTGTTTATGTAATTTTGATTCGACGCTTGGATTAATTCGTGCAGTTTTGATTGTGTTCGCTGGTTATCAATCCGAGAGCTGCTTTGCAAGGAGTGGTGTTTGCTTAGCCTTGCCGTGAGCCCTGTTTGGCCAAGAGGTTGTCTCGAGCACCTGTTTGGGTTTCGGTAAACTCTGTCCTTAGCTAGGTGTGGTTTTTTAGTCATGTTTAGATGGTTATGTTAGTAAAAGCATGTTTGGTTTATGTGATAGGTTGCTAGTAGCTAGGTTGATGACCTGCAGCTCAGGGAGCAATTAGTTATTGTTGTATGTGTCTGCTTGTTTTTTCAGGTAAGGATTTCTTACCGTAGTTGTGTGGGCCCTGCGATATTTCTGTGATTGTTGTTTGTATGTTTGCTCTTAATTTGACTGGCATGATTTCTCGTATTTATTCTCATGTTAGTTCCATGCTAGGTTGTTCTGTTCTAGCATGTTCGTATTCTGTTCTTGTTTCGTAGTACCATGTTAGGTTCGTTGATTCTGCTGAGCACGTGTTAGTATGATTGTTGTTAGCTGTTTATAGCATAGTGTTCTGATAGGTAGCATCTCCGTCGTTAGGGTTTAGCTAACCCTAACGGCAGCCCAGTTGTAATCTTGGGTAAGGGTGGCAGACTGTTAAATGCCCCAACGGTCGAGGGAATGACGAGGATTGCCTTGTCCCCGACAGTCGACACGACCTCAGTGTGTCGACCGTAGCCCTTGATTACCACTTGATAGGGCAAGGACCGGTCCCTGGTGTAAGCCTACCACGGATGATTTCTTAGCCTCAAGTGCGGTGGTATAGGCTGACATAGTCATAGTGTCCTAGTCTCACACCACTATGTTCAATGACACTGATCCAGAGATTCTTTTAGGCATGCGTACTGGACCAGGGCAGCATGCCCTAGACACAACACCTCCCTGGTTTGCAGCAGCATGCGGTGTGCGTGCACGCTCATTACATAGCCGACTGGAGAGCTCCTCGGGATCTTGAGTTCAGTGCATCTTTCGTATCGACAGTATAGTAGAAAAGCTGAGGTCGAGACTAGTTTCTCGTAGAGTTCTGAGTTTCGAGATAACTTCTGGAGTAAGACCGTAAGATGGCATCCGTTTATATTTATGTATGGATTAAGTAAAGTGCTCTCTTCAGTGTTTGTATTTATAGCTTGCATACATTCTACCAGATGACCAGTTGTATCTTATTGTACCTCGGTTGGGGATTGTTATTGAGTAATTCGTTACTCACCCTTACTTTTGTGGTTTCCACAGGTAACCAGGGCACGAGACAAGATGGCTAAAGGAGGAGCTGCTGATCATGGAATCCTGCTTTTTTATAAACTCTGAGTCTTATGTTATGGACTGCTTCTTTTTATGGTTTTGAATGCATGTAGTTAGGGCACGGAGCCCTTAGGATGTTTTTGGATTGTAACTGGATTATGTCTTTCATTGAATTGATTTGGAACTTAATGTTTTGAAATAAATCTTTGATCAAAGTATGTTTTGAATTATTTATAGCTTGGAACAGGTGCTTGGAAACAGGGACAGGTTTTAGGATGTTTTTATGTTTGTTTATTTAATGAATGGTTGTAAGTTTTAGATTTATTTAGAATCTGGATGGCAATCTTGCATAACTCATTTAAGTTTTAAAAGCATGCATTGTGGTAAAGGCCTAGGTTAGGACCTCTTTCGGGTCGGGTCTTTACAGTTGGTATCAGAGCTTAGAGTCATAGATTCTGTAGACTGACCTTTTGTTGTAGGTCGATTTTCCATGATCATCAGCACTCCGACAGTCATTAGGTACGCCTAAGTTTACTGTTTTAGAAAAGGGTTAAGAATTTACAATACTTTTACATCAGTGTATGCCTTGTTTAGCGGTGTAGAGCAGAGACGAGTAGGTCCTAACTCGTTGTTGGTTTGTGTGGATCGCCAGTATGCTGATTACACATAGAGGAGCAGGACGTTTGGTATTTCCAACCGAGGAGTTGGACTGCGCATGTTGATGATGAGACCACGTCTAGGGTTGTTTAGACCCATAGGCCAATTTTGCCCCTGGCAGTTAAGTTGCCGAGAGAGTGGGGTAGAGGTTAGCATGCCTTTGAGTGAGACTCATTGAGCAGAGTGTGCTCCAGCCATGAGAGAGTCGATGGCAGGTCTTTTAGCTAACAGAGAGCAGAGACCCAGGCGCAGTTTGTAGTGCGCAGTGAGGAGTCCCGGGCACAGATAGCCCAACAGTCAAAGTTTATTTAGGAGACACCCCCAGTAGCTCCAGTAGCCCTAGAGGTTCCCCAAGAGGGCTGGATCAGTAGGTTTATGCTGATGAGTTAGTTGGCATTGATGGAGCCGCCGAGTTTAGCAAGTGGAAGCATGTAGAGCTTTTCATCCGAGTGTTGGGATGACCTGATGTTCAGAGGCCGAGATGTGTTGCTCGTGAGCTATTGATACAACAGTTTGGTGGTGGAAGTCCAACGGGAGAGGCGGACCAGCAGAGTCTCCACCATCCACATGGTTAATTGACAAGATACCTAGAGAGCGATTACCGAGTTAGTAGCTTTAGAGGAAGATGTAGAGACATCTTGAACCACTTGCAAGCCTGCCGTTGTTCTACAGCCTGTCTTGTTAGTACCCCGTGGCCAGGGTGTAGTGAGAAGTTTGCTTGTCAGGGCTTAATCCGCTTGTGGATTTCAGTTGGCTAGCAGAGTAGAGCACTCTTTTGATAGCATGTTCCCGCAGTGGAGTTAGTTGCTACCTTCAAAGAGTTGGGAAGTATTGTAACGGCCTGGGAAACCGTAATAGAAAACTAGGCCGTTACAGATTCCTAGAGCTGTTTCGTCTTAGGACTTTCGAGGACGAAAGTCTTAAAAGGAGGGAGTATTGTAACGGCCCAGTTTTCTATTCCGGATCTCGAGGTGATTCCGGTTCAGATTCAGTTGTTCGGTTGGGCCGTTAGAGTTGTTTTGACCCTTAGGGGTATTTTGGTCTTTTGGCTCCCCGGGCAAGATTTGTGGATTTTCAGGATCCCGAGGTAGCTCCTGCCTTTGTCGAGGCTTGTTTGTTGGTGGTTGCGAGTCCCGAGATGTTTGGGCTATTCGTTTGGACGGTTGTGATTTGGGTTTTGGGCAAAGTTATGGTTGTTTGAGTGCTTCCATTGGGATTCGAGCCAGGGCCCTTAGTGTTGAATTGGGAGGTTGAGTTAAGTGAGTTTATTTATTGGAAAAGGTTGCTTCAGTCGGGTCACGAAGGAGGAAGCTGGGAAATGGGATTTAGGGATTTTAAGGCTTATTTATATATTTGGATAAGGATGGAAAATAAGGATAAAATAAATAAATAAGAGAAAAATCCCCAAAATTCCCATTTTCCCCATTTTTCCTTTTTTTTCCCATTTCTCTCTCTCTCTCTCTCTCTCCTCCAGCCCAAGCCAGCCCCCTTGGTCGCCCAGCCTAGCCGCCCAGCTCGCCAGCCCGAGCCTTAGCCGCCCAGCTAGCCCAAGCACGAGCCCCAGCTCGCCCAGGCCGTCCCCGCGCCAGATCGCCCTGTGTCGCGCCGAACCCAGCCCCAGCCCTGTGACGAGTCGCGTCGCCCAGCCTCGCCTAGGCCCCGCGTCGCCCAGGTCTGAGCGCCCTGCACTGTGCCGAGCCCGTGTGCCCTGTAGCTCGCCGTGCTGAGCCCGTACGCCCTGTAGCCATCGCCTCGCGTCGCCCCGCGCTCGTCCTTGTAGCGCGTCGTGTCGCTCACACCCGTGCGCCGTCTCGTATTCCGAGCCGGGCCGCGCGCCATCGTCCAGCTGAGCCCGAGCTCGCGCCCGCGCGCCCTTGTCTCGCCCTAGCTCTCACCCGCGCGCAGCCTCCGCCCAGCCTGCCCTGCTGTGTCGTTGGCCGAGCCTTGTGGCTTCTCAGATGGTATTTCCCGAGTCTTTTCTTCGTTGGGCCGTGATTTGTTGGGTGCTGTTTATGGATTTAATTGGGGTATTTATTTAAATGTTTAGGCTGTTCGGGTTCGATTAGAGGCTCGAGGGTCGCTTGGTTGATTTGTGATAATTATTTTCTACTTGTTCCAGGTAAGGATTTCTTTCCGTGGTTGTGTGGACCCTGCGATATATCATGATTGTGCCTTGTATGCTTGTTTACTGTTATGAGCATGATAGTGATAGGGCATCTTAGATTGATCTCTTGCTAGCATGTTTGCCTGATTTTACATGTTAGTGCCATGCTAGGTTTGTTCTTCCAGCATGCTTATGATTCCTGCTTAAGTTTGTAGTATCATGCTAGGTAAGCGTCTTTGATGTCGGTTATTGCTTGCTAGCAAGGAATCATTTTACTCTGTACTCTTAGATAGAGTTGTAGGGTTTCTCATCATCCAGAGGCTGAGAGCGGACATAACGTACTTTGTCCCCACTAGTCGGGAGTAAAGTGCGCGCAGCATAACGTACATTGCTTCCCCCCCGGCCGGCGATGTGGATTTAGCTACCCACATCGGCATAAGCCTAGTTTGTAGCCTGCTAGAGCGGAACCCTGCCAACGGTGTAAGCCTACCTTGGCCGGTTCTTAGCTTCAGGTCGGTGGTTCAGGCTGCACAGATGAGCGCCGATGGCCTCGCGCTACTATGATTAGTGACACCGCTTCCTAGTCTTAGGCATGCATACCTGGCCCGCGTAGTTTGTCCTTAGGCCCCCACATTTATGCCGGTTGCAGCAGCATGCGGTGTGCGCGCACACGCGTTAGTTGCCAGTTCGGAGAGCTCCCCCAGATTAATGTCGTGAGTACACCATTCCTTCCAGTTTAGAGCCAGACTTCGGGTACTCTCCCGTAAGTCCAGATTATTAGCAAGGGTAAGAGACCCTTGAGGACATCTTTAGGATCAGTTCTTGAGCTGATCAACTCCCCGAGTGAAAGAGACCTCGGTGATGTCCCGGGATTGGTTAGGATAACCAATCATTAGGCCGAAAGTAGGAGACTTCCGATGACTCCAGATCTTTCCTTGTGAGCTCGTTGAGCTATGATCTGTGTTGGTAGCTGTTTGCTTGCATGCTGAGGTGCTAGATGACTGATGTATCGTATTGTACCCCGGTTGGGGATTCTTACTGAGTATGTTTATACTCACCCCTAATTATCTTTCGGACCACCAATCCGGAACTAACAGAACTTTCTCAACCGCCGAGGGAGGGGTCAACTCCCAAAACTTCCTGACTAGGAATAAGACCTCAGGGCAATGCCCTCCAGCTAGAACCGAACTAGCTCTCGAAACAACAAGAGGACCAAACCTTGGCCCAACACTCACAAGAGGCAAAACAACCCTTACTGCAGCCTCTAGAACACCATCCAAGGGTCTGCCTAACCGGACAAACAACTGCTTCCAAGCAGCCAACAAACTTTCCTTCAAGCTAGCACCTCTACCATCAACTCATGGCTACGGGAGAAATCTGACAACTCTCAGGAGGAAACGGCTCTTACAAGCAGACAACCGAAGGACAGAGAGCTCCACATACGCTCACTGTCTTTCTCCACTAGAGCAACAACATCTAATCTCACGGGGCAACAACGGGGGTCCTTCTCAGACTGAACCTCCAAATGCCAAACGGGGCAACTCAACATCCTGAAAACAGGAAAGCCACCAACAGGGCACGAACCACTCGCCCCACGCGCAAAACTAATCTCTAGCAGCTCCAAACCACACCTTGGTCAACACCAAGCATCAACTTGCCACCGCACCAGAACCAATCCGGACTCTACTCCAAACAACCACTGGCTTGCTCGTCTACCAAGACTGCTAGCAACTCAACCGAGGCTACAAACATAATGCCTCCAGCTAGCCAACTGAAACTCACTAGCTGGGCCTGACTGAGCTCTGGAGAGGCTCTCCACAACCTAGGGTTCTACGGAAACCCTCGACACACACTGACGACAAACGAGCTAACAGGCAACTGCCTGAACAGGCACAACTCTCCCTAGCATCTCAACCATGCTGGCCAACTCCAACTCCTTGGGAACCAAGAGGACCCGAAACGCTACTGAATGCGTCGTCCTCCTACTCAAACATCAGCCACAACAAGGCTTCTACCCAAGGAAAGGATCCAAACAACTCTCTTAGCCAAGGCGATCAGAAACTGCGCGGCTTTGCTACCACCACTCTTGTTCAGTTTCCAACTGAACTCTAACCGATGGAACACCAAAAGTTCCATCTCCACACGATGCTCAAGGCTGAGGCAACCTTGCTCTACCAAGGCATAACCAAGCCACACTGAACTTACTTTATACCAAGCCTCTACCAAGGGTGTTTACCCATAAGGCATCCAAATCCTCTCGCAAGGCATCAACTCATCTCGCCTCAAAGGCATCCAACTCGCCTCATGGCATCCAACTCGCCTCATAGGCATCCAGCTCATCTCATGAGCATCCAACTCAGGGTCCCTCTACTGGACCAAACTCGCATTTACGATGCACAACTCTCCTCAGATTAAGGCACTCGAAGGTAGTTGACCGCACTACCAACCACAAGGAAACTCTTGGCCTTAACACTAGCGCGAGACTCATTCGCACCAACACTTACCAACCGCCAACCTTCTGACTTACTCAACCTCCAGAAACACTGGGAAGAGGCTCCAGCTCCTCTCGAGCATCCTTTCGCTTGTAGTCCAACGACTACCACTGGACTAGCCCTCTTGCACAACCAACAGGTGCAACTACCATAAACGGATCCAAAGGCTAAAGGAGTACGCTGAACTCCGGACGACATAGAACCATCTGCTATGCCCAAGCCAAACTCAAGCCTGAACCAGACTTAGTGCCAAAGTGGCACACCAACCAATGCACCTCAAGTGCTACTACTACCAAATCCACATCTCACTACAGATGGGGACAGCAAGGTCACTACCTCAAGTGACAACAACTCTGGCTAGGCATACGAGGGCTCAACTCAAGCAACCATGCCTATGGCATCTCATCAAACCGAAGGCTCACAGCCTACACTTGCATCTCCACATGATGCTCAACAAAACTCTAGCCGGATCTCTCAACAAGTAGCAGCTAGCTCCACTCTAGGAGCTCACCAAGGAAGAGTGCTCAACTCTACCAAACATCTGAGGAAACTGGGCTGTTAAACAACAGCAGGCTTACAAGGGGCAAAGATGTCTCTACATCTGCCTCAAGCCACTAACACGGCAACTTGCCAATCAATCGGGCGACTGGTGGAGACTCTGCTAGGCCATCTCTCACAAGGGACTTCCACCACCAAGCTGCTTGTACCAAAAAGACACGAAGGCAGCACACCTCGGCCTCTCGAACAGCAGGGCATCCCAACACACGGATGCTAAACTCAAACCTGGCCAACCGCTTTACTACTAGCAGCATGACTTACTAAAACATCGAGCTCTACAGGCATCCACTTGCCAAACTGGGCGACTCCATCATGGCCAACAATCTCATCTGAATAAACCTGCTGATCATGCCCTTCCGGGAACCTCCGGGGCTACAAGAGCTACTGGGGGAAATGCTGACACAAACTCTGTCACCTGGGCTATCTGTGCCCGGGACTCCTCACTACGCGCTACAAACTGTGCATGGGTCTCCGCTCTCTGATAGCTAAAGACCTGCCATCAAATCTCTCATGGCTGGAGCACACTCTGCTCGAGGAGTCTCACTCTGAGGCACTGCTAGCCTCTACCCCCTCCTCTAGGCAACTCAACAGCCAGGGCCAACTCTGGCCAACGGGCCTAACAACCCTGGACGCGGCCTCAACATCAACACGATCAGTCCAAATCCTCGGTCGAACATGCCAAGCGTCCTGCTCCTCTGAGTGCGATCAACATACTGGCGATCTGCACAAAGCACCTCGACCCTCTCACTAGGGGAACATGCCAAGCGTCCTGCTCCTATGGGAGTCTAAGCTCTGCCTCCCTCGGAGACGATGTCCCAAGGCATCCGAATCTATCTGGATACCTCAACAAGCTGCTATAAAATGCTCGCACTGCGGAAAGTTGGCATGATGGCTCTCTTATCCCAAACCAACAACGAGTCAGAACCTGCTCGTCTCCGCTCCACAACTCTACACAAGGCAAACACTAGATGAAAAGTATTGTAAATTCTTACCCCTTTCTTTAAAACAGTAAACTTAGGCGTACTGATGGACCGCTTGAGTGTTGATGATCATGGAAAAACGACCTACAACAAAGGTCGGGTCATTGAGAATCTATGACTCGAGCTCGATACCAACTCAGAACGACTGACCGAAAAGGGGTTCTAACTAGGCCGTTACCTCAATGCATGCATTCAAATCTACAGAAAATTCGCAAGATGGTGTTCGGATTCTAAGTAAAACTAAAACATAAAACATCCATTTAAAAATCAACTTAATTTCACGAAAACATCCCCTGCTTTCCAAGCACTGTTCCAAGACAAATACATTTACAAAACTTACTCTGATCAGAGATTTATTTAAAACATACAAACTTTACAACAATGCTAGAATCCGGAAATACATTCAGAAAACACCCTAGGGCTCTGTGCCCAACTACATGCATTCAGAGAACATTTAAAACATCAACATAAACATAAGACTCAGAGTTGAACAATGGGTTTCCATGATCACAGCTCCTCCTCCAGCCATCCTGTCTCGCACCATGGATACCTGTGGAAAAACCACAAAAATAAGGGTGAGTAACGAATAACTCAGTAAGAATCCCCAACCGGGGTACAATACGATATAATCAGTCATCTAGTACCAAAGCATGCAAGCAAACAGCTACCAACACAGATCATAGCTCAACGAGCTCATAAAACAAGATATGGAGTCATCGGAAGTCTCTTTCTTCAGGCCTAGGGATTGGATACACTGACCAATCCTGGGACATCACCGAGGTATCTGTCACTCGGGGGGAATACACTGATCCCTAGAATGTCCTCAAGGGCCTCCTTGCCCTTGCACTAAACTGGACTTACGGAAGAGTACCCGAAGTCAGGCTCTAACGGAAGGAATGGTGTACTCACGACATTAGCCCGGGGGAGCTCTCCGAACTGGCAACTAACGCTTTTGCGCGCACACCGCATGCTCTCTGCAACCGGCGTAAATGCGGGGGCCTAAAGGCAAACTATGCGGGCCAGGTACGCATGCCTATGACTCGGAATCGGTGTCACTGATCACAGTAGCGCGAGGCCCTAGGCGCTCATCTATGCAGCATGATCCACCGACCTGAAGCTAAGAACCGGCCAGGGCAGGCTTACACCTATGGCAGGGTTCCGCTCTAGTAGGCTATAAACTAGGCTATGCCGAAGTGGGTAGCTAATTCCACAACCGGCGGGTCGGGGGGGAAGCAAGATACGTTATGCTGCGCACACTTTACTCCCGACCTGAGCTAAATCTACCTTGGCGACCGGGGGGGGGGGGAAGCAAGATACTTTATGTTGCGCACACTTTACTCCCGATCAGTGGGGACAAAGTACGTTATGTCCGCTCAACCTCTGGATGATGACAAACCCTACAACTCTATCTAAGAGTACAGAGCAAAATCAATGATTCCTGGCTAGCAAACAATGACCGACATCAATCACATTTACCTAGCATGATACTACGAGCTTAAGCAGGAATCATAAGCATGCTGGCAGAACAAACCTAGCATGGCACTAACATGTAAAATCAGGCAAACATGCTAGCAAGAAATCAATCAAACTGCTCTATCTCTAACATGCTCATAACAGTGAGCAAACAAGCAAGGCATATCATGAAAAAATATCGCAGGGCCTACACAACTCCGGTAAGAAATCCTTACCTGGTCGGAAGGCAACAACACACAACAAACCTAACTGCGATCGAACCCGAGCAACCTATAGCGAGCCAAACAATCACATCAATAATCATAAAATAGCCCTAAATACAATAAAATAAACAGGGCTCGGCTCGGAAGCAACTCACGAGGCGCGGCTGACACGCGAACGAGCCGGCTGCACGGGCTAGGCAGAAGCTGGGCGCAGACAGGCGCAGGGATGGGCGCTGGCTGCGCGCGGACGACACGCGAGCGACACAGGGCGCGCGGGCGCGGTCGCTAGCTCGGCTGGGCGACGGCGCGTGGCGCGGCTTAGCACATTGACAGTGCACGGGCGCGAGCGACACGACGCGACGGTCGAGCTCAGGCGACATGGGCTCGGACGAGACCTGGCGACACTGTGCGAGGCTCGGGCGACACGAGCAGGGGGAGGGCCACGCTCGGGCTGGCGATGGCGCGACCTGGGCGAGCTCGGGCTCGGGCTGGGCGAGGCTGGCACTGCGCGGGCGAGTTGGGGCTGGGCTAGCTCGGGCGAGCAGGGGCTTTGGCTGGCTAGGGCTGGGCGAGCCAAGGGGTTGGGTCGGCTAGGTGGGGGCTCGGGGAGAGAGAGAGAGAGAGAGAGAGAGAGAGAGAGAGAGAGAAAATGGATTTGGGAAAAAAAATAAAAGAAAAATGGGAATTTAGAAAATAAAAGGAAAAAAGGGAATAAATGGGATTTTATCCAAAATCCATCCTTATCCACTTTTTAAAACCTCAAAATCCCATTTCCCGGCTTCCTCCTTCGAGACCGACCGAAGCAATCTTTTCCAACAAATAAAAATCACTTAAATCCAACTCCCAAATCAACACTAAGGGCCCGGGCTCGAATCCCAAAGGAAGCACACAACCAACCATCACTTTGCCAAAGCCCAAACCACAACCGAGCATCCAACCGACTAGCCCAATCACCTCGGGACTCGCAGCCACCAACAAACAAGCCTCGACAAAGGCAAGAGCTACCTCGAAGCCCTGAAAACCACAAATCCTGCCCGGGGAGCCAAAAGACCAAAATACCCCTAAGGGTCAAAACCTCTCTAAGACCCAACCAAACAACCGAATCTTGACCCGAAGGCACCTCAAAAGCTGGAATAGGAAAGCGAGAACATTACATCCCCTCTCCTTGGCCGAACTTGCAAGCTTCCAAATTCTCTCCATCTCCATTGCTTCCAACTTCAAGGTTTTCAAGTGTAGTTCATCTCCTTCTCCATTGTTTCTCCAAGGTAAGCTTTTCTTTTCAAAATCCAATTCTCCTCTCTTTCTTTTGCCCTGGCCGAAACTAGCTTCTCATGGGGAGATGGTGATTTTTCTTCTTCTCTTCTTGTAGATCCGAGAGGCTTGTTTGGGATAGAGGAAAATTATGCTTGTCCTTGCTTGTTGGAAATCTGAACTCAACTTCCTTCTCCAACCTCCATAGCCGAGATCTTCAAGGTAAGAATAATGGTGTTTTTGTGGTGTTTGACTTATGGTTTGGATAAATCTAACTTGCTTCTCTTCCTTGTGCAAATCCAAACCCTAGCCGAATTGACCCTTGTTTGTGCTTGTTTTGGCCGAGACACCTAGTCCTTTGGGAAGCCTTGCCGAAAATCTATCTTGGTGAGTTGGTAAGTTGTTGTGCTTGGTTGTTTGTTGGGTGTAGTGGCCGAGAGCCAATGGTGTTGAGGAGGCCGAGAGCCATGTTGTGTGTGTGTGTGTGTGTTTGCTCCTAGCCGAGGCTTAACTCATATGGTGTAGTGTTGTGTTGTGTTGCTTGTTGCCCTAGCCGAGAGTGTAGAGGAAGGAGCTTGGAAATTCTCTTGGTTGTGTTTTGCCCTAGCTTGGCCGAGACTACCATTGGAGGTTGAAGTCTTGCTCGGGTTCCGGTAAAGCCCTAATCATTGTTTGTTTGGTTGCCTAGTTTGTTGTAGTTTGGTTTGTGCCTTGATGGTTCTGTTGTTCGGTTAACTGTGTGGTGTGCTTCAGCTTATGGTTGTGTGGACCCTGCGCACCTCATTGATAACTCCTAGTTGTGTTTTTGTATTGAACTGTTAGTGGATAGGCTTTTATGCAGGTTGTCTGGACTTTATAACTGTTAGTGGATTAGGCTTCTATGCAGGTTTTCTAGGAAATACAAACTGTTAGTGGATAGGCTTTTACAGGTACCCTGGAAGAGTTTGTGCTTGTAGATGTTCAGCTCTGTTTATTCTCTCTTGTGTGTAAAATGGAATTGTATGTTGTATATGTTCTGTGGTGATGTATGCTTTAGCATGTTGTAGCTAGGTTCTTCTTTGATTATTCTTAGGGTTGGCATGTAAAATATATCCTTTTTATGTGCTTCTCTACTTATTGACTGTTTATCTGTCCGCTTTACATTCTTGTATCCTGAACTTAGTAATTATTTTACCATGACTGTCATAGTGTGTTTAGAGTCATTAAGGAGTCCCGGGTGTCAGTCGAGTTGCGTGCTGGCTCGGTTTGCTCAGGACTGCCCAGTGTGTTGCAGTCCAGGACTAACCCAGTGTGTGTTGTCCCCAGTTAGCCCAGGGTGTTGCTAACCAGGTAGAGCAGAACTGCCCAGTGTGTTGCAGTTCAGGGCTACCCAGTGTGTTGCAGCCAGGACTAGCCCAGTGTGAGTTGTACCTTGTTGGCCCAGGGTGTGCTGACCAGTTGCTAGGATTGGCCCAGTGTGTTGTTGATCCCAGGTTAGCCCAGTGTGATGCTACCCAGGTTAGCCCTGGGCAGGATTTGTGGATTTTTAGGGCTTCGAGGCAGCTCCTGCCTTTGTTGAGGCTTGTTTGTTGGTGGCTGCGAGTCCCGAGATGTTTGGGCTTTTCGTTTGGGAGTTCGGTTGTGATTTGGGTTTTGGGCAAAGTGATGGTTGTTTCAGGCTTTCCTTCAGGATTCGAGCCCGGGCCCTCAGTGTTGATTTGGGAGGTTGATTTAAGTGATATTTGTTGATTGGAAATGGTTTCTTCAGTCGGGTCTCGAAGGACGAAGCCGGGAAATGGGATTTAAGGATTTTAAGGATTTTTGGAAAATTGGAAAAAATGGATAATTTTGG
This sequence comes from Sicyos edulis, assembly GCA_036507275.1. Classification (NCBI taxonomy): domain Eukaryota; kingdom Viridiplantae; phylum Streptophyta; class Magnoliopsida; order Cucurbitales; family Cucurbitaceae; genus Sicyos; species Sicyos edulis. The sequence continues at coordinate 800,367 of CM071847.1, forward strand.
ATAAGGATAAAATAAGATTTAAAAATCCCATTTTCCTTTTATTTTCCATTTTTTCCCAAAATCCCCAAAATTCCATTTTTTCTTTCCTTTCTCTCTCTCACCCGACCCCCACCGCCCCACGCCCGAGCGGCCTGGTCGCCTGACCTTAGTCGCCCGGCGCGCCACGGTCGAGCGGCCGTAGCGCGCGCCCTGCAGATGCCATGCCGCTGCGTCGTCGAGTCCGCCCCAGCTCGCCCAGCCTGCCCGATCGTGTCGCCCAGCTCCCAGGCCGCCCAACCGTGTCGCCCAGCTCGCCCTCGCCCTAGTTCGTGCTGCCTCACACTCTGCCGAGTCCGTGCGCCCTGTAGCTAGCCGTGCCATCCCGAGCATCCTTGAGCCTGTCGCGTCGCGTCGCCCGTGCGCGCGTCTCTGTAGCGCTTCGTGTCGCTCGCGCCCGCGCGTGCCATCCCCTGTGCCGAGCCGCATCGCGCCCCAGCGCCCAGCCAGCTGCTCTCCTGCGCCCGCGCGCCCTCGCCTCGCCTCGCCCAGCGCCTGCGCCCAGCCAGCCCAGCCCCTGCCGACAACCTGCTTGTTGTGTGTATGTTGGCTCGAGCCTTGTGGCTTGTCGGATGGTATTTCCCGAGTCTTTTCTTCGTTGGGCCTTGATTTGTTGGCTGCTGGTTATGGATTTAATTGGGTTGTTTTATGTATTTGATTTGGGTGCTTTATTTGATGTTTAGGCTGTTCGGGTTCGATTAGAGGCTCGAGGATTGCTTGGTTGATTTATTATTATTTTCTGCTTGTTCCAGGTAAGGATTTCTTACCGTGGTTGTGTGGACCCTGCGATATATCATGATATGCATTGTATGCTTGTTTGCTGTTATGAGCATGATATTGTTAGGGCAGCTTTGATTGACCTCTTGCTAGCATGTTTGCCTGATTTTACATGTTAGTGCCATGCTAGGTTTGTTCTGCCAGCATGCTTATGATTCCTGCTTAAGTTGTAGTATCATGCTAGGTAATGTGATTGATGTCGGTCATTGCTTGCTAGCCAGGAATCATTGTTTTTTCCCTGTACTCTTAGATAGAGTTGTAGGGTTTGTCATCATCCAGAGGCTGAGCGGACATAACGTACTTTGTCCCCACTGATCGGGAGTAAAGTGTGCACAGCATAACGTATCTTGCTTCCCCCCCGCCCCCGGTCGCCAAGTTGAATTTAGCTCAGGTCGGGAGTAAAGTGTGCGCAGCATAACGTATCTTGCTTCCCCCCTGACCCGCCGGTTGTGGACTTAGCTACCCACTTCGGCAATAGCCTAGTTTGTAGACTGCTAGAGCGGAACCCTGCCATCGGTGTAAGCCTGCCCTGGCCGGTTCTTAGCTTCAGGTCGGTGGATCATGCTGCATAGATGAGCGCCGAGGGCCTCGCACCATCGTGATCGGTGACACCGCTCCGAGTCATAGGCATGCGTGCACTGGCCCGCGTAGTTTGCCCTTAGGCCCCCGCATTTACGCCGGTTGCAGCAGCATGCGGTGTGCGCGCACACGCGTTAGTTGCCGGTTCGGAGAGCTCTCCCGGGCTAATGTAGTGAGTACACCATTCCTTCCGTTAGAGCCTGACTTCAGGTACTCTCCCGTAAGTCCAGTTTAGAGCAAGGGCAAGGAGGCCCTTGAGGACATTCTAGGGATCAGTGTATTCCCCCCGAGTGACAGATACCTCGGTGATGTCCTAGATTGGTCAGTGTATCCAATCCATTACGCTGGAAGTAGGAGACTTCCGATGGCTCCAGATCTTGTATTATTGAGCTCGTTGAGCTATGATCTGTGTTGATAGCTGTTTGCTTGCATGTTGAGGTGCTAGATGACTGATGTATCGTATTGTACCCCGGTTGGGGATTCTTACTGAGTATGTTTATACTCACCCTTATTTATCTTTCAAGTAACTTGGGACAACACTAGGAGGGCCAGCGGAGGGACCTGATTGATCATGGGGAGCCGCCGACACTCTGTCATTTATTATTGCAGTGTTTATTCAGCATGTAGATGGACAGGAGTCCTAGGGGAACATTGTTTAAAACGTTGTTTAAATTGTATTGTATATTTTTATAAATACTGGCCAGGTTGTTTTACTTCGTTGGATTGTTTAAATGAAAACTGTTGGTTATCTTTTAAGGGTTCCCCCTTCTCATATGTTTTGAAAGGTTTTTAAATATGAGCACTAAACCGCTTGATATCATATTTAACTTGCATGCTGAGTGAGAACCCCGGTTTAAGGCCATGTTTTGGGTCGGGTTCCTCACAGTTGGTATCAGAGCACAGAGTCATAGATTCTGTAGACTAACCTGCTTTGTAGGTTGTTGCTCCCTTGATCATCAGCACTCCACGGCCGCCAGGTTTGTCTGAGTTCAATTAAGCTAAGGGGTAAGAATTTACAATACTTTTCATCTAGCTTTTATGCCTTGTGTAGAGTTGTGGAGCGGAGACGAGCAGGTTCTGACTCGTTGTTGGTTTGGGCTTAGAGATCCATCATGCCAACTTTCCGCAGTGAGAGCAGTTTGATCAGTAGTGAGAGCCCTAGTGTGGGGCAGCTTTGACGCTTTGTGCAGATCGCCAGTGTGTCGATCGCACCCAGAGGGAGGCAGAGTTCAGACTCCCGTAGGCCATTTGTGGCCCAGTTGTTGCTTTTCCCCTAGTGAGAGGGTAGAGGTGCTTTGTGCAGATCGCCAGTATGTTGATCGCACTCAGAGGAGCAGGACGCTTGGCATGTCCGACCGAGGAGTTGGACTGATCGTGTTGATGTTGAGGCCGCGTCCCAAGGTCGTTTAGGCCCGTTGGCCAGAGTTGGCCCTGGCAGTTGAGTTGCCAAGAGGAGGGGGTAGAGGCTAGCACGCCTCAGAGTGAGACTCCTTGAGCAGAGTGTGCTCCAGCCATGAGAGATTTGATGGCAGGTCTTTAGCTATCAGAGAGCGGAGACCCAAGCACAGATTGTAGCGCGTAGTGAGAAGTCCTGGGCACAGATAGCCCAGCTGACAGAGTTTGTTTTAGCATTTCCCCCCAGTAGTTCTTGTAGCCCCAGAGGTTCCCGGGAGGGCATGTTCAGCAGGTTTTTGCCAATGAGCTTGTTGGCGTCGATGGAGCCGCCCAATTTGGCAAGTGGATGCCTGTAGAGCTCGATGTTTTAGTAAGTCCTACTGCTAGTAGTAAAGCGGTTGGCCAGGTTTGAGTTTAGCATCCGTGTGTTGGGATGCCCTGCTGTTCAGAGGCCGAAGTGTGCCGTTCCTGTGCTGTTTGGTACAGCAGTTGGTGGTGGTAGTCCCTTGAGAGAGGTGGACTAGTAGATTCTCCACTAGTTGCCCGATTGATTGGCAAGTTGCCGTGTTAGTGGCCTGAGGCAGATGTAGAGACATCTTTGCCCCCTTGCAAGCCTGCTGTCGTGGTACAGCCAGTTCTTTTAGTACCCTCGTAGCCAGGGTGCAGTTTGGAGTTTGCTTGTCAGGGTTTTTATCCATTTGTGGATTTCAGCGGGATAGTAGAGTAGAGCACTCTTTTATTTGGATGTTCCAAGTGTGGAACTAGTTGTTGCCACCCGAGGAGTTGGCCTGAGCTTCTGTTGAGCATCGAGTGAGATGCAAGAGTTGGCCTGAGCTTTGTTGAGCATCGAGTGGGATGCAGGAGTTAGCCTGAGCTTTTGTTGAGTATCGAGTGGGATGCAGGAGTAGGCCTTGGCATGTCTGTTAGGCGAGATGCTAGAGATTAGGCTGCTCGAGTGTTTGGACTCTTGTGTTGAGTTCCTTTGCCTCGTCACTTGGAGTGTGACGTTTCCTCAGAGGGGCATAAAGCTCGTTTAGAAGCTGATTTGTGCGGTAAAGGATGTGGTGCCTGTTGGCACCAGGCTTTGAGAGGAGGCCTAGATTGAGGCCAGTTGGCCCTGTTGTGCAGGTGGTTCCATGGCCGCCCAGAGTATAGCATCCTCGCTAGTCTTGTACCCATTTCCTGAGGTTGCACCTGTTTGGTTGCATAGGAGATCTAGCTCGGTGGTAGTCAGAGGACTACAAGTATGAGGTTTTTCGAGGGAAAGTAGGAGCTTTCCAGGGTCACCGAGAGTTGGGTACCAAAGGATTCTGTAGGCTGTTAAGAGCTAGCGCGTTCGAGTTCTCGCGCCTGTGTTTTGAGCTTGTGAGCCTGCTTAATGGTAGCATGATTCGGCTACCCTTTGTGTTACCCTAGTATGGGTAGTGTTGGCATCGATGGATGTGTGATTGATCCAGTGTTAGTGCCATGAGTTGGATGGCTGATCGGAGCGTTTAGTGAGCACATTGGCTTGAGGTATGATTGCTTGGTATGAATTTGCTCTTGTAGAGTGAGTTGGCCAATGTGGCTTTCCGTGGTGAGTCGACCCCGGGTGGGTTTGGACTCTTGTTGCTCCCTTGTTTGTTGTGCCTCTGTTGGAGGCAAAAGTTGCCTTGTGTGAGAGTCCTTGTTGGCATTGGATCTTAAGAAATCTGGTTGAAGCTGTACATGCCGGTGTACTTTTGTGTTAATCGTTCCGTGGTTTAAGTTTGGAGAACCACGAGAGGTTCTTGTTGAGGAACCAGTGCTCAGTCTTTGAGTTGTCAAGGCTTTGGTTCTTGGCAAGTGCCCTAGCTTTGGTTGTAAGGATGTCGTGCTCGTTGCCGGGTTGTTGTTTAAGCAAGTTTTGCTTGTTGGTCCTTAGCCTGGTCAGAGTTCAGTTGGAACTGAACAAGAGCGGTGGTAGCAAGCCGCGCAGTTTCTGATCGTTATGGCTAAGAGAGCTGTTCGGATCCTTGCCTTGGGCAGAAGGTTTGTTGAGGTTGAGCTTTGAGTAGGAGGATGGTGCATTCTGTAGCGTCTCCGGTCCTCTTGGTTTTCAAGTTGGAGTTGGCCAGCTTAGTTGAGATGCTGGAGAGGGTTGTGCCCGTATAGCCGGTTGTCTGTTAGATCCGTTTGTCGACCGTGTGTGTCGGAGGGTGATCGGAGGATCCCTAGGTTGTGGAGAGCCTCTCCAGAGCTCAGTCAGACGCAGGCAGTGTTCCTTGGGTGAGTTGCTTGCAGACTTGGTAGTCTAGCAAGCTAGTGTTTGTTTGGAGTAGAGTCCGAATTGGTTCAGGTGAGGTGGCTAGTTGATGCTTGGTGTTGACCAAGATTTGGTTCCCTTGATGTTTCAAGAGCTAGCTCGGTTCGAGCAAGAGGGCATTGCCCTGAGGACTTGTTTCTAGGAAGGTAGTTTTGGGAGTTGACCCCTCCCTCGGCGGTTGAGTAAGTTCTGCTAGTTCTGGTTGGTGGTCCAATCAGTTGAGGTTTCCCTTGGGTGTTGCTTCCAAGAGAGTTGGTTGTTGTTGCCCTTGGGTTTGAGCTAGTCAGCGAGCATGTGTGATGTTCGTTACCCTTCAGAGTTTGCTTGCTGGGAATCGTTTCCTGTTGAGAGGGAGTCAGCTTAGCTCCTGAGTTGTGTAGTTGATCAAAGTAGCGCAGTGGTTGGCACAGCGAGAGGGTCCCTGCATTGTGTTGTTAGCAAGCGAAAGTTGTTTGTCCCCGCAAGGGCGGTGGCCAGCCAGTTTAAGAGTTGAGTTTTTGCTGGAAAGTTGTTGGTTCGTTGGGGTTTGAGGAACCCCTAGTTTCCATGGTGGTTGAGTTGCACCATGGATGCCAGCCTCGAGTATTATCTTTGGAGATAGCCTCGTCGGTCTGTTTTCCTTGCGATGTTCCGAGTGTGGAGTTCTAGTCGGAAGATGTAAGGACCCGACCCAAGAAACGGTCTCTAAACTAAAGTCCTTACTTAGCTTGCATGATTAAGAATATAAAACATCATTCAGAGTCGGAAGTTTAAAAGCTTGCAGTAAACACTTTTTAAATAAAGACCATGATTCAATTAAATAAAACGGTAGATGACTGATCAGTACTTTCTTAAAACAATTCAAAGAGAATGGTACGAGAACATAAAACAGTTTAAGTGTTTTCCCTAGGGACCCAAGTCCCACTACATGCTAAAACATAAAGAAAACTACGTGCAACTCAGAGTCATTTGTCCATGATCATCCAGTAGCCTCCTCCTAGCCATCCCGCCTCTGTCCCAAGTTGCACGGTGGAAAACCACAGAAAATAAGGGTGAGCAACAAGTTACTCAAGAAGAATCCCCAACCGGGGTACATTACGAAAACATCTCATTTAGCACACCGACATGCAACCATACAAAACTTAAGCGGGAGTAGTTGGATTAACCATGCAATGATCCTAGGGCTTGCCTACTCGGAGGCTCTTAGCTATCGAACTTCTCGGGCTCTACATCTAGACGCCCTTCGGGCCTTACACAACCTAATACTCGGTGAGGCCCATCGGGGACTTACACACCTAGGATGCCCATCGGGACTTACACCTCCAACTCGGTGATGCCCATCGAGGGTCTTATACACCTAGGATGCCCATCGGTCTTACACCTCCGACTCGGTGATGCCCATCGGGTCTTATACACCTAGGTTGCCCATCGGGTCTTACACCTCCGACTCGGTGATGCCCATCGGGTCTTATACACCTAGGATGCCCATCGTGGTCTTACACCTCCGACTCGGTGATGCCCATCGGGTCTTATACACCTAGGATGCCCATCGGTCTTACACCTCCAACTCGGTGATGCCCATCGTGGTCTTATACACCTAGGTTGCCCATCGTGGTCTTACACCTCCGACTCAGTGATGCCCATCGGGGTCTTATACACCTAGGATGCCCATCGGGTCTTACACCTCCAACTCAGTGATGCCCATCGGGGTCTTATACACCTAGGATGCCCATCGGGTCTTACACCTCCAACTCAGTGATGCCCATCAGGGTCTTATACACCTAGGTTGCCCATCAGGGTCTTACACCTCCGACTCAGTGATGCCCATCGGGTCTTATACACCTAGGATGCCCATCGTGGTCTTACACCTCCAACTCAGTGATGCCCATCAGGGTCTTATACACCTAGGATGCCCATCGGGGTCTTACACCTCCAACTGTCCATCGGGGTCTTACTCGAGCGGGACCTACACTAGATACCCCTTCTAACTTCTACACTAAACATCTCAGTCTCAACTTAACATGGATTTAACGGCAATCAACGGAAAACATGGATATGCCAGGAAGAGGGTACCTAGCATGGTACTAGCGGAACACAATTCAAACACAAACATGAATCAAGGAAGCATGAATCCTATCTAATAGAAACTCATACAATCACAGAAATCAGCATGCTATCAAGGTATTCGCAGGGTCCACACAACCCCGGGTAAGAATCCTTACCTCGAAAAAGTGGAGGTTATTTATCCCGAATCAACTAACAACCCTCGAGCTTATAAGCGAACTCGAGCAACCAACCGAGAAGAGGTGGCGTGGTCTCGTGAAGCGAAGGGGCAGCAACGGGCGCGCGCGATGCGGCAAGGCGCTGGCGCTGCTCGGCGCGGCAAAAAGGCGAGCGACGGCGAGGCGGTGCGAGCGACGTCTTTGCGACGCGTGAGGTCGAGTCTTCGCCGCGCGTGGCGGCGGCCCCAGTCGCACGGTCGTCGGCGGATGCGCCGACGGAGCGGTGCGTTAGGGCGACGGCAGTGCGCTCGGCGGCTTTGGTGCTTGGTCGGTCGCGGTGCGTCTGGGCGGAAGCGGCAGGCGGCGTCTTGGCGGTGTGGGCTGGGCGGTTGCTGTGGCGCTGTGCGATGGGTGGCTGAGTGGCGCTGGGGCGTTGGCGATGGCTCGGTGCGGCGGCGGCGAGGTGGGGCGAAGACCGGGCGGCGCGACGGCGGCGGGCGGCGGCGGCAGCAGTGCGTCTGGCGGCAGGGTGAGAGTGAAGGAGAAGGCTAGGGTTTTGGATTCTTTTTCTTTTATTTTCTCCTTCCTTTCCTTTAAATAGACTTGGAAATCTCAAATGACCTTCCCAAGACTCCCTTCGGCCCCTGGTGTAGCGTTTATTTTTCTTTATTTAAACCCAAGCTTCCAAATCCCTTTTTAGGCCAAGGGTTCGAGTCCTTCCAACAACTCCTTACAAACTAAAATAAAAGAAAACCTTATTTTATATTTTCTTTGAAAACCGGCCATTACAATACTCCCTCCTTGGGAGACTTCGTCCCCGGAAGTCGCTCCTAAAACAACTCTGGGTAACTCCTTCTCATCTCCCTTCCAACTCTCAAGTAGCTTCCTCAACTCTCTCGATTCCGCCAACGCACTTTCACTAAATCAATAGCTCGGTTCCTCAAGACTTTCTTCTCAAATGCTAAGATCTTTATGGGTTTTTCCTCAAAGCTCGTGTCATGGTTCAACCGTAAAGGCTCAAAATCTATGACGTGCGAAGGATCTCGCCACATATTGGCGGAGCATCGAGACGTGGAACACACTATGCTGCGCGACCAAGGACGGCGGCAATGCTAACCCAGAGGCCACAACCCCGATCCTCTCAAGGATCTCGAATGGTCCAACAATCTCGGGGCTCGATTTCCCCTTCCTTCCAAACCTCAGAACTCCACGCGACGGAGCTACCTTAAGGAACACGTCTTTGGCCAATCTCAAATTCCAACTCTACGTCGATATCGGCGTAGCTCTTTCTCGCTCGCTCGGGCGGTCAAGATCTGAGCTCGATTTTACGGATGGCCTCATTGGTTAGTGAAGCAATTAAGGCCTAACACTGCGGTCACCAACCTCTTCCCGGAAGGTCGGGGATCTGCGGCAGCTTACTTACCATACAACGCTTCAAAGCGGTGCCATCCGGATGGTTGGATGAAAACTATTGTTGTAGGCAAACTCCATCAAGTATAAATCTTGGTCCCAACCGCGCGGGGAAATCCAATACGCAGAGGCTCGCAGACATATCCTCTAAGATCGATTTACCCGCTCAGTCTGGCCATCGGTCTGTGGGTGGAAGGCTGTGCTGTAGCTGCACTCTGTGCCCAAACCTGCCTGAAGGGCCTTCCAAAACCGTGATGTAAAACGGGAATCCCGGTCGGAGATAATCTTAACTGGCACTCCGTGGTATCTCACTATCTGCTCGAGGAATAGTTGTGCCCACTGCTCTACGGTGTAGTTTATCCTGCCCGGAATGAAATGGGCACACTTAGTCAACCTATCAACGACCACCCAAATTTGAGCATATCCTCTAGGAGTCCTGGGCAAACCTGAGATAAAATCCATGGTGATCTCCTCCCATTTCCACCGGTAGGCATGCATCTGGAAGAACAAACCTAGCATGGAACTAACATGAACAACAAGCAACCATGCTGCAAGATTTCAAACACAAGCTGTTCAATAGCTAACATACTCATAACAACAACCAAGCATACAAGGCACAATCATGATAGCATCGCACGAACTCTCAACGATCTTAAAATCTTAGGGCTCACTTAGCCCTGCTAACCCAACTCGGAACGCCTCTCTACGGCGCTACTCACAGCAAACTTGTGGATTGGTCACAGGTTCTAAAACTCTCCGCCGTGCACCGGCGAAACTTCTCTGGGCTCACAGCTGTTACCAAACAAACCTCAACTCTACACCATGTCGACCAAACAACCTGAACCTCCGGGATTCAGAAACTACAAGGCCTACTCTTACTTCACATGAGATCAACGAACCACAAGGCTTGCCTGCAGCCTTAGCGAAATCCAATCGAATCACCAACTAGGAACAGAGCCCGAGAAGGGCTGGCTCTGCAGAAACTCAAACCAAGTCTTAGAACGAGCGAAGCTCCCCTCCAAGCTGCCACTCAACCCTTAAGTCCATCTGGCTGCTCTAAGGACTTCCTCCTTATAGCTAGACCTAACTCTCCTTCCGATCCAGAAACTCCACCCACGAAACATCGCGAGGAAATAAGGATAGCGACGACCACAAGCTTGCGGATCATGAACAACTCGGGTCAGCAAGACTACCTCAAAAGTTAATACTCGGCGGCATCCACGGTGCAACTCAACGACCAAGGAACTAGGGGTTCTACAAATTCCAAAGACCCAACAACCTTCCAACAACAACTCAAACCCTTGAACTGGCTGGCCTCCGCCCTCGCGGGGACAAACAACTTTCCAATTGCTAACAAGCCAACGCGAGGCACTCTCATTTGGGGTGACCGCCACGCCACTCTAATCAACTACACAACTCGGGAGCTAAGTCGACTCCTCCTCTACTGAGGACGATTTTCCAGCCAAGCGGACTTCCGAAGGATGTGAACTTCACACACGCTAGTAGTCCTACTCATCGAAGGCAACAACAACCAATTCCTCGAAAGCAACAATCGAGGGATTCCACAATCGCTTGAACCACCAACTTAGAACTAGCAAGCTTACTCAACCTCCGAGGGAGGGGTCAACTCCCAAAACTTCCCGACTAGGAACAAGTCCTCGTGGCAACTCCACTTGCTCGAACGAAGCTAGCTCTAGAAACCACATGGGAACCAAACCTTGGTCAACGCCAAGCACCACCTTGCTAAGAATTTCGAAAACCAACGCAGAGGCTACTAAGAACAACTCTAGCTTGCCAAACGACTACAAGCATCCAAAGAACTCAACCGAGGGACACTGCTTGGGTCTGACTGAGCTCTGGTTCCTCAACACGAACCTTTCGTGGTTCCCAAAACATACACCACGGAACGAGCTACACAAAAGTACACCGACGTGTACATCTCCAACTTGATTCCTTAAGATCCAAACCAATAAGTACTCTCACACAAGGCAACTTTTGCCTCCCAATAGAGCCACAACTAGCAAAGGAGCAACAAGAGTTCAACCCACTTGTGGTCAACTCACCACGGAACGCCACATTGGTCCACTTACTCTTACAAGAGCATAGCCACACCAAGCTAACTTACCTCATACCAATGGTCCACTAAACGTGCTCCGATCAACCTTCCAACTCATGGCTCTAACACTGGATCAACCACGCATCATCGATGCCAACCCTACTCATATTAGGGTAACTCCAGGGTAGTCGAGTCACACTACCATCCAACTGGCTCACAAGCCCCCACAACACAGGCGCGAGAACTCGGACGCGCTAGCCCTTAACAACCAACACATCCTTTGTACCTAGCTCTCGGTGACCCCTGAAGGCTCCTACTTATCCCTCGAACAACCTCACTCTTGTAGTTCTCTTACTACCACCGAGCTAGATCTCTTATGCAACCCAAACAGGTGCAATCTCGGGAAGTGGGTACAAGACTAGTGGGGATGCCAAACTTCGGGCGGGTCTTGGAACCATCTGCACAAAAAGTACCAACTGGCCTGACTCTAGGCCTCCTCTCAAAGCTTGGTGCCAACAGGCACTACATCCTTAACAACACAAACATCTCTTTACGGGCTTTAAGTCCCTCTGAGGGAAGGGAAGGTCACACTCCAGGTGACAGGGCAATGGCACTCAACACAAGGGTCTCAACACTCGAGTAGATTATTCTCTGACATCACGACTAACAGACAAGCCACGGCCCATTCCTGCATCCCACTCGATGCTCAACAAATACTCAGGCCAACCCTAGGGTGGCAAAGACTGCTCCACTCTTGGAACATGCTAACAGAAGGTGCTTCTCTCTAATAGCCAGCTGAAAACCACGGACGGATTAAGTCTTGACAAGCAAACTCCACACTACCCCCTGGCTACGAGGGTACTAAAAGAAGTGGCTACAAAACGACTGCAGGCTTGCAGGAGGACAAGATGTCTCTACATCTTCCTCAAAAGCTACTAACTTGGCAGCTTGCCAATCGACCGGGTGGCTGGTGGAGACTCTGCTGGTCCGCCTCTCATAGGGGACTTCCACCACCACACTGCTGCATCAAACAGCACCAGAACGGCACGCTTCGACCTCTGAACATCAGGTCATCGGCCTCTGAACACCAGGTCATCCCAACACCTGGATGATAAACTCGATCCTGGACAACTACCTCGCGCGCCGTGATGAGGTCTCAAAACATCCACTCTACAGGTTCCACTAGCCAAACTCGGCAGCTCGATCAACGCCAACTAACTTATCAAGATAACTCGTTGATCGATCCCTCCCGTGAGCCTCGGGGCAAGCTGGAGCTACAAGGAGGGCGTCTCCTAAATAAACTCGCCGGTGGGCTATCTGTGCCCAAGACTCCCCATTACGCGCTACAAATTGCGCTGGGTCTCCGCTCTCTGTTAGCTAAAAGACCGCCATCAACTCTCGCATGGTGGAGCACACTCGCTCAAGGAGTCTCACTCGAGGCGTGCTAGACTCTACCCCTTACTCTTGGCAACTCATCTGCCAGGGCCAAAGGTGGCCTACGGGTCTAAACGACCCTGGACGAGGTCTCATCATCAACATGAACGGTCCAACTCCTTGGTTGGAGATACCAAACGTCCCTGCTCCTCAATGTGTAATCAACAACTGGCGGTCTACACAAAACATAAAAACTAGCCCACGCTGGGGCTCTCACTGCCCAACAAGGGTAACACATGTATACTAGATGCAGTATTGTAATTCTTAACCCTTAACTTTAAACTTACGGACATACCTGATGGCTGGCGGAGCGCTGATGATCATGGAAAACAACCTACAACTGCAGGTCAGTCTACAGAACCTATAACTCTGAGCTCTGATACCAACTGTAAGGACCCGACCCAAGAAACGGTCTCTAAACTAAAGTCCTTACTTAGCTTGCATGATTAAGAATATAAAACATCATTCAGAGTCGGAAGTTTAAAAGCTTGCAGTAAACACTTTTTAAATAAAGACCATGATTCAATTAAATAAAACGGTAGATGGTGATCAAGACTTTCTTAAAACAATTCAAAGAGAATGGTACGAGAACATAAAACAGTTTAAGTGTTTTCCCTAGGGACCCAAGTCCCACTACATGCTAAAACATAAAAGAAAACTACGTGCAACTCAGAGTCAGCTGTCCATGATCATCCAGCCGCCTCCTCCTAGCCATCCTGCCTCTGTCCCAAGTTGCCTGGTGGAAAACCACAGAAAATAAGGGTGAGCAACAAGTTACTCAAGAAGAATCCCAGCAACCGGGGTACATTACGAAAACATCTCATTTAGCACACCGACATGCAACCATACAAAACTTAAGCGGGAGTAGTTGGATTAACCATGCAACAGTCCTAGGGCTTGCCTACTCAGAGGCTCTTAGCTATCGAACTTCTCCGGGCTCTACATCTAGACGCCCTTCGGGCCTTACACAACCTAATACTCAGTGAGGCCCATCGGGGACTTACACACCTAGGATGCCCATCGGGGACTTACACCTCCAACTCAGTGATGCCCATCGGGGTCTTATACACCTAGGATGCCCATCAGGGTCTTACACCTCCGACTCAGTGATGCCCATCGGGGTCTTATACACCTAGGTTGCCCATCAGGGTCTTACACCTCCGACTCAGTGATGCCCATCGGGGTCTTATACACCTAGGATGCCCATCAGGGTCTTACACCTCCGACTCAGTGATGCCCATCGGGGTCTTATACACCTAGGATGCCCATCAGGGTCTTACACCTCCAACTCAGTGATGCCCATCAGGGTCTTATACACCTAGGTTGCCCATCAGGGTCTTACACCTCCGACTCAGTGATGCCCATCGGGGTCTTATACACCTAGGATGCCCATCAGGGTCTTACACCTCCAACTCAGTGATGCCCATCGGGGTCTTATACACCTAGGATGCCCATCAGGGTCTTACACCTCCAACTCAGTGATGCCCATCAGGGTCTTATACACCTAGGTTGCCCATCAGGGTCTTACACCTCCGACTCAGTGATGCCCATCAGGTCTTATACACCTAGGATGCCCATCAGGGTCTTACACCTCCAACTCAGTGATGCCCATCAGGGTCTTATACACCTAGGATGCCCATCGGGGTCTTACACCTCCAACTGTCCATCGGGGTCTTACCCGAGCGGGACCTACACTAGATACCCCTTCTAACTTCTACACTAAACATCTCAGTCTCAACTTAACATGGATTTAACGGCAATCAACGGAAAACATGGATATGCCAGGAAGAGGGTACCTAGCATGGTACTAGCGGAACACAATTCAAACACAAACATGAATCAAGGAAGCATGAATCCTATCTAATAGAAACTCATACAATCACAGAAATCAGCATGCTATCAAGGTATTCGCAGGGTCCACACAACCCCGGGTAAGAATCCTTACCTGGAAAAAGTGGAGGTTATTTATCCCGAATCAACTAACAACCCTCGAGCTTATAAGCGAACTCGAGCAACCAACCGAAGAGGCGCGTGGTCTCGACAGCGAAGGGCAGCAACGGGCGCTGCAGTGCGGCAAGGCGCTGGGCGCTGGCTCGGGCGCGCGGCAAGGCGGCAGCGACGCGGCGGCGGTGCGCGAAGCGGCGTCGCTGCCGCGACGCGCGTGGTCGAAGTCTTCCGCTGCGCGAAGGGCGGCGGCGGTTTCTTTGCACGTCGTCTTGGCGGATGCGGCCGGACGGAGCGGTGCGTTGGGGCGCACGGTGCAGGGCGGCCTGGTGCGGGTCGGTGCGGTGCGTCTGGGCGGAGCAGCAGGGCGTGCGGCGGTGTGGGCTGGGCGGTTGCGGCGCTGGTGCGATGGGGTGGCTGAGCGGCGCTGGGGCGTTGGCGATGGCTCGGTGCGGCGACGGGAGTGTGGGGCGAAGGCGGCAGCGCGAGCGGCGGCGACGGCGGCGGCGGCAGTGCGTCGCGGCGGCTTGGGGTGAGAGTGAAGGAGAAGGCTAGGGTTTTTGGATTCTTTTTCTTTTTATTTTCTCCTTCCTTTCCTTTAAATAGACTTGGAAATCTCAAATGACCTTCCCAAGACTCCCCTTCGCCCCTACGGTGACGCGTTTATTTTTCTTTATTTAAACCCAAGCTTCCAAATCCCTTTTTAGGCCAAGGGTTCGAGTCCTTCCAACAACTCCTTACAAACTAAAATAAAAGAAAACCTTATTTTATATTTTGCTGAAAACCGGGCTGTTACAGAAGATGAGTTAGGTCTTGGCTAAAAGGAGGAAGTCCTTTGAGTAGCCAGTTGGACTTAAGAGTTGAGCGGTAGCTTGGAGGCAAGCTTTGCTCATTATGAGCTTGGTTTGAGTTTCTGCTGAGCAAGCCTTTCTCGGGCTTTGCTTCTAGTTGTTGTGCTTTCGCAGTTGGCGTTAGCTGAGCCTCAGTTGAGAGAGTTGGCACAGAGGTGCCGTGGCATTGGTTGGTTAACCCTTGAGCTGCTATCCTCAAGGTGTTGTGTTGCTAGTAGCTGCGTGATGGTTTGGTCCTTGCAGCCCGAGATTTCCATGACAAGAATGTTGGTTGTTTCCTTGCCTGGCAATGTTCTTTTTGGCCTGTTGCTAGTAGGTTTGCATGGAAAAGTTTGTGTTCGGCCGTTGAAAGGCTCCAGTTTGTTGGCTTGGCCGAGTGGAGTCTGTGCCTGGTTTTTGGCCATTTAGGGTTGGCCGTAGCTGAAGTTTAAACTTGTGCTTGTTGGAAAAAGTTTGCCTTTTTGGATCAATCGCCAGTTGGTGGTTCGATTGTTTTTCGTTAAGGCTTTAGGCAAGCTTTGTGGTTCGCTGGTCTCTTGTGAAGCAAGAGTAGGTTGTTTAGTTTTTGGAACCTGAGAGGTTCAGTTGTTTGGCCAGCATGGTGTAGTGTTGAGGATGTTTGTTAGTAGATGTGGGCATTCAGAGAAGTTACGCCGGTGCGTGGCGTTGAGTTTTGGAGCTTGTGCCCAGTCTGCGAGTTTGTTGAGAGTAACACCGTAGAGAGGTGTTCAGTGTTGGATTAGCAGGGTTTATTTGAGCCCCTGGTTTGTAAGGCCTTTTGAGATCCTCGAGCGGATCGGAGCAGTGGCCTCTTGGTTAGCTTTTCCCAG
The DNA here is from genome assembly GCA_036507275.1 of Sicyos edulis. NCBI lineage: Eukaryota > Viridiplantae > Streptophyta > Magnoliopsida > Cucurbitales > Cucurbitaceae > Sicyos > Sicyos edulis. Next base: position 816,164 of record CM071847.1, read on the forward strand.
TTTTTGTTGAGATAGTCTGTGGCAGTCTGGATAGCTTTGTGGCTTTGAGCCTTTGTGAACCCAAGAGGGTTTGGTTCTCGAAGATGGGCTAGTGTTGTCTTAGCCGAGAAGTTCAGTTGGCTAGGAATCAGTGGAGTATTCCTAGAGCCGTTTCATCTTAGGACTTTTGAGGACGAAAGTCTTAAAAGGAGGGAGTATTGTAACGGCCCAGTTTTCTATCCCGGTTCTCGAGGAGCTTCCAGTTCAGATTCAGTGGTTCTCGAGGAGCTTCCGGTTCAGATTTAGTGATTCAGTGGTTCAGATTTAGTGGTTCCGAGCAGCTTGTTGAGGTATCCAGATAGATTCGGATGCCCCTGGGACATCGTTCCAGAGGGAGGCAGAGATTAGACTCCCGTAGGCCACTTGTGGCCCAGTTGTTGGTTTTCCCCTAGTGAGAGGGTGGAGGTGCTTTGTGCAGATCGCCAGTATGTTGATCACACTCAGAGGAGTAGGGAGGCTTGGCATGTCCGACCGAGGAGTTGGACTGATCGTGTTGATGTTGAGGCCGCGTCCAGGGTTGTTTAGACCCGTAGGCCAGATTTGGCCCTGGCAGTTGAGTTGCCTAGAGGAGGGGGTAGAGTCTAGCACGCCTCCGAGTGTGACTCCTTGAGCAGAGTGTGCTTCAGCCATGAGAGATTTGATGGCAGGTCTTTAGCTATCAGATAGCGGAGACCCACGCGCAGTCTGTAGCGCGTAGTGAGGAGTCCTGGGCACAGATAGCCCAGCTGACAGAGCTTTTTCAGCAGACACCCCCAGTAGCTCTTGTTGCCCCGGAGGTTCCCGGGAGGGCATGATCAGCAGGTTTTTGTCGATGAGTTTGTTGGCGTTGATGGAGCCGCCCAGTTTGGCAAATGGAAGCCTGTAGAGCTCGCTGTTATAGAAAGTCCTACTGCTAGTAGTAAAGCGGTTGGCCAGGTTTGAGTTTAGCATCCGTGTGTTGGGATGCCCTGCTATTCAGAGGCCGAGGTGTGCCGTTCTTGTGCAGTTTGGTATAGCAGTTGGTGATGGAAGTCCCTTGAGAGAGGTGGACTAGCAGAGTCTCCACCAGTCGCCCGATTGATTGGCAAGTTGTCGAGTTAGTGGCTTGAGGAAGATGTAGAGACATTTTTGCCCCTTGCAAGCCTGCTGTCGTTTTGCAGCCAGTTCTTTTAGTACCCCCGTAGCCAGGGTGTAGTGTGGAGTTTGCTTGTCAGGGCTTAATCCGTTTGTGGATTTCAGCGGGCTAGTAGAGTGGAGCACTCTTTTTATTTGGATGTTCCAAATGTGGAGCTAGTTGTTGCCACCCGAGGAGTTGGCCTGAGCTATTGTTGAGCATCGAGTGGGATGCAGGAGTAGGTCATGGCATGTCTGTTGGTCGAGCTGCCAGAGAGTAGTCTGCTAGAGTGTTGAGACTCCTGTGTTAAGTGCCATTGCCCCGTCACTTGGAGTGTGACCTTCCCTTCCCTCAGAGGGGCATAAAGCTCGTATAGGGCTGATTTGTGTTGTAAAGGATGTTGTACCTATTGGCACCAAGCTTTGAGAGGAGGCCTAGATTCAGGCCAGTTGGCACTTTTTGTGCAGGTGGTTCCATGGCCGCCCAGAGTATAGCATCCCCACTAGTCTTGTACCCATTTCCCGAGGTTGCACCTGTTTGGGTTGCATAGGAGATCTAGCTCGGTGGTAGTCAGAGGACTACAAGTTTGAGGTCTTTCGAGGGAAAGTAGGAGCTTTTCAGAGTCACCGAGAGTTGGGTACCAAAGGATGCTGTAGGTTGTTAAGAGCTAGCGTGTTCGAGTTCTCGCGCCTGTGTTGTGAGCCTGTGAGCCAGTTTGATGGTAGCATGATTCGGCTACCCTTTGAGTTACCCTAGTATGGGTAGTGTTGGCATCGAGGATGCGTGGTTATCCAGTGTTAGTGCCATGAGTTGGATGGTTGATCAAAGCACGTTTAGTGGGCACATTGGTTTGAGGTATGTTAGCCTGGTTGGATACGCTCGTGTAGAGTGAGTTGGCCAATGTGGCTTTTCGTGGTGAGTCGACCCCGAGTGGGTTTGGACTCTTATTGCTCCCTTGTTAGTAGTGGCTCTGTTTGGAGGCAAAAGTTGCCTTGTGTGAGAATCCTTGTTGGCATTGGATCTTAAGGAATCAAGTTGGAGCTGTACACGCCGGTGTACTATTGTGTAGCTCGTCCCGTGGTGTATGTTTGGAGAACCACGAGGGGTTTGTGTTGAGGAACCAGTGCTAAGTCTTTGAGGTGTCAAGGCTTTAGTTCTTGGCAAGTGCCCTAGCTTTGGTTGTAAGGATACCGTGCTCATAGCCGGGTTGTTGTTTAAGCAAGTTTTGCTGGTTGGCCTTGGCCTGGTTAGAGTTCAGTTGGAACTGAACAAGAGCGGTGGTAGCAAAGCCGCGCAGTTTCTGATCGTTATGGCTAAGAGAGCTGTTCGGATCCTTACCTTGGGCAGAAGGTATGTGTGGTTGATGTTTGAGTAGGAGGATGACGCATTCTATAGCGTTTCCGGTCCTCTTGGTTTTCAAGTTGGTGTTGGCCAGTGTAGTTGAGATGCTGGAGAGAGTTGTGCCCGAGTAGCCGGTTGTCTGTTAGATCGTTTCACGACCGTGTGTGTCGGAGGGTGATCGGAGGATCCGTAGGTTGTGGAGAGCCTCTCCAGAGCTCAGTCAGACCAAGGCAGTGTTCCTTGGGTGAGTTGCTTGCAGATTTGGTAGTCTAGCAAGCTAGTGCTTGTTTGGAGTTGAGTTTGGATTGGTTCCGGTGAGGTGGAAAGTTGGTGCTTGGTGTTGACCAAGATTTGGTTCTCTTGTTGTTTCAAGAGTTAGCTCGGTTCGAGCAAGAGGGCGTTGCCCTGAGGACTTGTTTCTAGTCAGGAAGTTTCGGGAGTTGACCCCTCCCTCGGAGGTTGAGTAAGTTCGGATAGTTCTGGGTTGTTGGTCCAATCAGTTGAGTTTTCCCTTGGGTGTTGCTTCCAAGAGAGTTGGTTGTTGTTGCCCTTGGGTTTGAGCTAGTCAGCAAGTGTGTGTGAAGTTCACTGCCCTTCAGAAGTTTGCTTGCTGGGAAATCGTTTCCCGTTTAGAAGGAGTCATCTTAGCTTCTGAGTTGTGTAGTTGATCAGAGTAGCGCAGCGGTTAGCCCAGCGAGAGGGTCCCTGCATGGTGTTGTTAGCAAGCGAAAAGTTGTTTGTCCCCTCAAGGGCGGAGGCCAGCCAGTTTAAGAGTTGAGTTTTTGCTGGAAAGTTGTTGGTTCTTTGGGGTTTGAAGAACCCCTAGTTTCCATGGTGGTTGAGTTGCACCATGGATGCCAGCCTCGAGTATTATCTTTGTAGGTAGCCTCGTCAGTTCGTATTCCTTGCGATGTTCCAAGTGTGGAGTTTCTAGTCGCAAGATGAGTTAGGCCTAGGCTAAAAAGGAGGAAGTCCTTTGAGTAGCCAGTTGGACTTAAGAGTTGAGTGGTAGCTTGGAGGCAAGCTTTGCTCGTTATGAGCTTGGTTTGAGTTTCTGCTGAGCAAGCCTTTCTCGGGCTTTGCTTCTAGTTGTTGTGCATTCGCAGTTGGCATTTTAGCTGAGCCACAGTTGAGTGAGTTGGCACAGAGGTGCCGTGGCATTGGTTGGTAAAACCCTTGAGTTGCTATCCTCAAGGTGTTGTGTTGCTAGTGGCTGCGTGATGGTTTGGTCCTTGCAGCCCGAGATTTTCCATGAGAGGAATGTTGGTTGTTTCCTTGCCTGGCAATGTTCTCTTTGGCCAGTTGCTAGTAGATTTGCATGGAAAAGTTTGTGTTCGCCCGTTGAGAGGCTCCAGTTTGTTGGTTTGGCCGAGTGGAGCATGTGCCAAGATTTTTGCCATTTAGGGTTGGCCGTAGCTGAAGTTTCAGCTGGTGCGAGTAGTGTTAGCCTTCTGGTGAACCAGGATTTTTGCCCTTGCCTTTGGCGCGTCGCTTTCTCTTAAGATGACTGCTTAAGTGTTGTAAGCGCGTGCTAGTTGGAAAAGTTTGCCTTTAGGATCAATCGCCAGTTGGTGGTTTGATTGTTTTTCGTTAAGGCTGTAGGCAAGCTTTGTGGTTCGCTGGTCTCTTGTGAAGTAAGAGTAGGTCGTTTAGTTTCTGGAACCTGAGAGGTTCAGTTGTTTGGCCAGCATGGTGTAGAGTTGAGGCTGTTTGTTAACAGCTGTGGCATTTAGAGAAGTTATGCCAGTGTGTGGCGTTCAGTTTTGGAGCTTGTGCCCAGTCGGCGAGTTTGGTGAGAGTAACACCGTAGAGAGGTGTTCAGTGTTGGATTAGCAGGGTTTAGATTGAGCCCCTGGTTTGTAGGGCCTTTTGAGATCCTTGAGCGGATCGGAGCAGTGGCCTTCTGGTTAGCTTTGCCCCGTCTTTGGCAGCAGTGCTTTTTGTGTTCCTCGTCTCGATGATGAGATAGTCTGTGGCAGACTAGATAGCATTGTGGCTTTGAGCCTTTGAGAACCCAAGAGAGTTTGGTTTTCGAAGAAGGGCTAGTGTTGTCTTAGCCGAGAAGTTCAGTTGGCTAGGAATCAGTGGAGATTCTGTAAGGACCTGACCCAAAATACGATCCTAAACCTAGGTTCTCACTCAGCATGCAAGTTAAATACTTCATCAAGCGGTTTAGTGCTCATATTTAAAACCTTTCAAAACATTTAAAAGCGGGGAACACTTAAAACATAAACAACAACCTTCATTTAAGCAAAACCAACAAAGTAAAACAAGCCTGGCCGGTGTTTATAAAATCATACAATACAGTTAAAACAACTTTTAAAACGTCCCCCTATGTAACGACCCGACCCGAAAGGGGTTCTAACTAGGCCGTTACTTCAATGCATGCATTACAAATCTACATAAAATTTGCAAGATGGTGTTCGGATTCTAAGTAAAAACTAAAACATAAAACATCCATATAAAAAGTTAACATAATTTCCTGAAACCTGTCCCTGTTTCCAAGCACCAGTTCCAAGAAAAATACATTTACAAAACTTACTCTGATCAGAGATTCATTTAAAACATACAAACTTTACAACAATGCTAGAATCCGGAAATACATTCAGAAAACACCCTAGGGGTCCGTGCCCAACTACATGCATTCAGAGAACATTTAAAACATCAACATAAACATAAGACTCAGAGTTGAACAACGGGTTTCCATGATCACAGCTCCTCTTCCAGCCATCTTGTTTCACACCATGGCTACCTGTGGAAAAACCACATACATAAGGGTGAGTAACGAATAACTCAGTAAGAATCCCCAACCGGGGTACAATACGATACAATCAGTCATCTAGTACCAAAGCATGCAAGCAAACAGCTACCAACACAGATCATAGCTCAACGAGCTCATAAAACAAGATCTGGAGTCATCGGAAGTCTCTTTCTTCCGGCCTAACTGGGTTTGGATACACTGACCAATCGGGGACATCACCGAGGTATCTGTCACTCGGGGGGAATACACTGATCCCTAGAATGTCCTCAAGGGCTTCCTTGCCCTTGCCACTAATCTGGACTTACGGGAGAGTACCCGAAGTCAGGCTCTAACGGAAGGAATTGTGTACTCACGACATTAGCAGGGAGCTCTCAACCGGCAACTAATGCGTGCGCGCGACTGCTGCATGCTCTCTGCAACCGGCGTAAATGCGGGGGCCTAAGGGCAAACTACGCGGGCCAGGTGCACATGCCTATGACTCGGAAGCGGTGTCACTGATCACAGTAACGCGAGGCCCTCGGCGCTCAACTGTGCAGCCTGATCCACCGACCTGAAGCTAAGACCCGGCCAAGGTAGGCTTACACCATTGGCAGGGTTTCGCTCTAGCAGGCTACAAACTAGGCTATGCCGAAGTGGGTAGCTAATTCCACAACCGCGGGTCGGGGTAGCAAGATACGTTATGCGCCGCACACTTTACTCCCGACCGAGCTAAATCCACCTTGGCGATCGGGGTAGCAAGATACGTTATGCTTCGCACACTTTACTCCCGATTAATGGGGACAAAGTACGTTATGTCCGCTCAGCCTCTGGATGATGACAAACCCTACAACTCTATCTAAGAGTACTGAGTAAAAGCAATGATTCTGGCTAGCAAACAATGACCGACATCAATCACATTTACCTAGCATGATACTACGAGCTTAAGCAGGAATCATAAGCATGCTGGCAGAACAAACCTAGCATGGCACTAACATGTAAAATCAAGCAAACATGCTAGCAGAAATCAATCAAAGCTGATCTATTACTATCATGCTCATAACAGTCAGCAAACAAGCAAGGCATAATCATGAAAATATCGCAGGCCCACACAACTCAGTAAGAAATCCTTACCTGGTCGGAAGGCAACAACACACAATAAAAATAACTGCGATCGAACCCGAGCAACCTATATCGAGCCAAACAAACACATCAATAATCATAAAATAGCCCTAAATATCATAAAATAAACAGGGCTCGGCTCGGGAGCAACTCGTGTGTATGGTGACCGACACGCGAACAAGTTTTGCCAGACGGGCTAGGCAGCCAAAGGGGCTGGCTAGGCGCGCTGGGGCCGCAGGGGGCTCGCTGGGGCGCGCTGGCAAGGGCGCTAAATCGTCTGGGCGCTGGCGCGCAGCGCGGCTCGACACAAGGACGGCGCACGGGTTCGAGCAACACGACGCGACGGGCGAGCTCGGGCACCACGGACGCGGACGCGACCTGGCGACACTGTGCGAGGCTCGGGCTACACGAGCTGGGCGAGGCTTGGGCGAGCTGGGCAACGCGACGGCCTGGGCGAGCTCGGGCGACACGAGCAGGGGTAGGGCGATGCGACGCTCGGGCTGGGCGAGGCTGGATGACGTCACTGTGCGGGCGACTCGAGGTTGGGGCTGGCGACGCTGGGCTAAGCGAGGGCGCGCGCGGGCGAGCAGGGGATCGGACTGGCTGGGCTTGGGCGAGCCAAGGGGCTGCTCGGCTAGGGGGGGGCTAGGTCGGGGAGAGAGAGAGAGAGAGAGAAAAGTGATTTGGGAAAAAAAATAAAAATAAAAGAAAAATGGGAATTTAGAAAATAAAAGGAAAAATAAAAGAAAAATGGGAAAAAGGGAATAAATGGGATTTTTATCCAAAATCCATCCTTATCCATTTAAAAACCTTAAAATCCCATTTCCCGGCTTCCTCCTACGAGACCCGACCGAAGCAATCTTTTCCAAACAATAAAACTCACTTAAATCCAACTCCCAAAGCAACACTAAGGGCCCGGGCTCGAATCCCAAAAAAATCACCCAACAAACCATCACTTTGCCAAAGCCCAAACCACAACCGAGCACCCAAACGAAAAGCCCAAACACCACGGGACTCGCAGCCACCAACAAACAAGCCTCGACAAAGGCAGGAGCTACCTCGAAGCCCAGAAAACCACAAATCCTGCCCGGGGTGTCAAAAGACCAAAATACCCCCAAGGGTCCAAACGGCTCTAAAACCCAACCAAACAACCGAATCTTGACCCGAAGGCACCTCAAAAATTGGAATAGGAAATCGAGAACATTACAATACTCCCTCCTTTTAAGACTTTCGTCCTCGAAAGTCCTAAGACGAAACTTGACTCAGGAAAACTCATCGATCCACCCAATCTGAACTTCTCGGCCAACAACACCAACCTTCTTCGAAAACCAAACCCTCTTGGGTTCTCAAAAACTCAAGGCCACAATGCCATCCAGACTGGGCATACACTGAACTCCAAGGGAAACAGATGCGAAAAAGCTAGATGGCAAACCACGTCCTCAACTCGCACCAACTCTCAAACGGTGCTACTCTCAGCAAACTCGAGGACTGGCCACAAGCTCTGAAACTATACACCACGCTCTAGCAAAACTCCTCTGGGAGCTCACAGCTGTTAACAAACAGCCTCAACCCAACAACAAACTGGCCAAACAACTGAACCTCCCAGGTTCCAGAAACCAAACGACCTACTCTTACTTCACAGAGACCAACGAACCTCAAACCTTGCCTACAGCCTTAACGTGGCAAGGGGCACCAACATTCCTCTCAAGAAAAACTCGGGCTGCAAGGACTAAACCATCACGCAGCTCTCTGCGGCACAACACCTTGAGGAAAACAGCTCAATGGCTTTACCAACCAAAGCCACGACACCTCTGTGCCAACTCACTCAAACAGCTCTGCTATGCCAACTGCAAGAGCACAACAACTAGGAGTGTAAGAACCCGACCCAAAACATGGTCCTAAACCTGGGATCTTACTCAGCATGCAAGTTAAATATGATAGCAAGTGGTTTAGAGCTTGTATTTAAAAATCTTTCAAACATATGAGAAGGGGGAGCCCTTAAAACATAACCAACAATTTAAGTTTAAACAATCCAACAAAGTAAAACATCCTGGCCAGTGTTTAATAAAATGTATAATACAATTTAAGCAACGTTTTAAACAATGTTCCCCTAGGACTCTGTCCATCTACATCTTTGAATAAACAATGCAATAATAAAAGACAGAGTGCCTGGCGGTTCCCCATGATCAATCGGCTCCTCCGCTAGCCCTCCCGGTGTTGTCCCGAGTTACCCGAAAGATAAATAAGGGTGAGTATAAACATACTCAGTAAGAATCCCCAACCAACCGGTACAATACGATACATCAGTCATCTAGCACCTCAATATGCAAGCAAACACTACCAACATGGATCATAGCTCAACGAGCTCATAACACAAGATCTGGAAACATCGGAAGTCTCTTACTTCGGAATCATCGGAAGTCTCCTACTTAGGCCTAATGATTGGTTCTCATAACCAATCCGGGACATCTCCGAGGGTCTTTCTCCCTCGGCCAATTGATCACTCAAAACCGATCCCAAGATGTCCGACACCCTCGAGGGTCTTTCTCCTCGACCAATTGATTAGCTCAAAAGCCAATCCCAATGGGTGTCCTCAAGGGCCTCCTTGCCCTCGCTAACAACTGGACTATCGGAGAGTACCCAAGTCCGGCTCTAAACTGGAAGGAACTGGTGTACTCACGAACATTGGCCGGGGGAGCTCCGAATCCGGCTACTAACGCGTGTCAGGCGCGCACACCGCATGCTCTTCTCGCAACCGGCGTAAATGCGGGGCCTAAGGGCAAACTACGCGGGCAGTGCACGCATGCCTAAGACTCGGAAACGGTGTCACCGAACACGGTGAGCGAGGCCCTCGGCACTCATCTGTGCGCACTGTACCACCGACACGAAGCTAAGAACCGCCAAGGCGGGCTTGCACCGCTGGCGGTGGTTCCGCTCTAGCAGCTACAAACTAGGCTTATGCCGATGTGGTAGCTACATCCACATCACGCCGGGGAAGCAATGTACGTTATGCTTCGCTCTACTCCCGACCGGTGGGGACAAAGTACGTTATGTCCGCTCTCGGCCTCCGGATGATGACAAACCCTACTACTCTATCCAAGAATACCGAGTAAATCAATGATTCTGGCTAGCAAGCAATGACCGACATCAATCACGTTTACCTAGCATGATACTACAACTTAAACGGGAATCACAAGCATCTTTGGAAGAACAAACCTAGCATGGCACTAACATGTAAAATCAACAAACATGCTAGCAAGAGATCAAACAAAGTCGCCTATCACTATCATGCTCATAACAATCAAGCAAACATACAAGGCACAATCGAGACATATCGCAGAGGTCCACACAACCACGGTAAGAAATCCTTACAGGACAAGCGAGAAAATAATCACAAAATCAACCAAGCAATCCTCGAGCCTCTAATCGAACCCAAACAACCTAAACATAAGATAAAGCACCCAAATCAAATATATAAAACAGCCCAAATAAATCCCTAAACAACGACCAACAAATCGGGGCCCAACGAAGAAAAGACTCGGAAATACCATCCGAGAAGCCACAAGGCTCGGGCCAACCAAAGACACAACAGGCGGGCCAGGCGCTGCGCTGGTACTGGCGCGCGAGCACGCACGCAGGAGGGTGGCGTAGCGGGCGCAGCACGCGCGCTGGCTGGGCGAAGCTAGCGCGCGCGCGCGCGAGCGCAGCGCGGCTTCGGCTGGCGACGGCACCTGCGCGCGCGGACAGAGGAGGGCAGCGCGGCGCGCGCGAGGCGGCACGCGACGCGATGGGGCTCGGGCGCTCGGGAAGGCACGACGACCGCGCGGGGCGAGCGACTTCGCAAGACGGAGCGGCACGGGCGATGCCGATCCGGGCTCGGCGCGACCAAGGCGAGGGCGATGCGATCCGACTCGCGCGACCAAGGCGAGGCGGCGACGCGATCGGGCGCTGGGTGGCTCGGCACGGCTAGGGCGAGGGCGTCGCAACGCATCTGGGCGCACTCCGGCTGGGCGATCAGAGGCGCTGGTGCGGCGAGGGCATGGCCGGGCCGAGCGGTCTCGATGCGGCCGGGGTGGTGCGGCTAGGGCATGGGTGGGTGGCTAGGGTTGGGTCTTCTTGGTGAGGTCGGCTAGGAGAGAGAGAGAGAGAGAGAGAGAGAGAGAGAGAGAGAGAGATTGCAAAACAAGGGAAAGGGACTTTCTTGATTTTTCTTCCTTTTTCCTAATTTAAACAAGCCTTAAAGTCCTTAAATCCCAATTCCGGCTTCCTCCTTCGAGACCCTACTGAAGCAACCTCTTCCAAACAATAACTCTCACTTAAACAAACTCCCAAATCATCTCTAAGGGCCTGGGCTCGAATCCCAAAGGAAACACCCAAACAACGATCACTTTGCCCAAAACCCAAATCACAACCGAACTCCCAAACGAGAACCCCAAACATCTCGGGACTCATGACCACCAACATACAAGCCTCAACAAAGGCGGAGAGCCGCCTCAAGCCCCGAAAATCCACAAATCCTGCCCGGGAGCAAAAGACCAAAATACCCCTAAGGGTCAAAAGCAGCTCTAACGGCCCAACCGAACCATCGAATCGAGCAGGAAGCACCTCGAGAAGCGGAATAGAAAAGCGGGCCGTTATAATACTCCCTCCTTTTAAGACTTTCGTCCTCGAAAGTCCTAAAACGAAATGACTCTATAAAAACTCCACCGATTCTTAGCCAATCGAACTTCTCGGCTAAAACAACACTAGCCCTTCTCGATAACCAAACCCTCTTGGGTTCTCAAAGGCTCAAAGCCACGATGCTCTCGACCGCTACAAACTATCTCAACCAAGAGACGAGGAACACAAAACTTGCCTTTGCCAACAGACGGGGCAAAGCTAACCATCGCTCCAATCCGCTCAAGGATCTCAAAAGCCCTACAAACTTGGGGCTCGGCCAAAACCCCACTAAACCAACACGGAACACCTCTCAACGGTGTTACTCTCTCAAAGAACCCGCGATCGGGCACAAGCTCCAAAACTCAACGCCACGACTTTGGCGTAACTTCTCTCAAGGCCTACTGGCCCGATAACAAAGCGCCTCAACACAACGCCAAGTCGGGCAAACAATCGAACCTCTCGGGTTCCGAAACCAAACGGCCTACTCTTTCTTCACAAGAGACCGGCGAACCACAAGGCTTGCCTAAAGCCTTAACGAAAAGCAATCGAACCACCAATCGGCGATTGATCCAAAAAGGCAAACTTTTCCCACTAGCACAAGCAGAAACTTCAGCCACGGCCAACCCTAAATGGCCAAAAACCGAGTGCACGAGCTCCACTCGGCCAAGCCAACAACTGGAGCCTCACAACGGCCGAACACAAACTTTTCCATGCAAACCTACTAGCAAGCTGGCCAAAAAAACATTGCCGTGCAAGGAAACACCCAACATTCCTCTCATGGAAAATCTCGGCAAAGAAGGACCAAACCCTCACGGGGCTACCGGCAACTCACAGCGACTTGAGGAAAAGCGGCCCAAAAGCTAACCAACCAATGCCACGGCACCTCTCTGTGCCAACACACTCAATCGAGGCTCGGCTATTCACCAGCTCGAAAGCTCAACAACTAGAAACAAAGCCCGAGAAGGCCTTGCTCACAGAAACTCAACTCAAGCTCATCTCTTAAATCTGGTGGCCACCGCTCTTGCGGGGACAAACAACTTTTCGCTTACTAACAACACAATGCGCAGGACCCTCTCATTTGGGCTAACCAGCTGCGCTACTCGATCAACTACACAACTCGGGAGCTACGCCGACTCCTCAACGGGAACGATTTCCCAGGCAAGCAAAACTCTAAAGGGCGTGAACATCACACACGCCGTTGACTTGCTCAAACCCAAGGGCAACATCAACCAACTCTCTTGGAAGCAACACCCAAGGGAAACTCAACCGATTGGACCACCAATCCAGAACTAGCCGAACTTACTCAACCACCGAGGAGGAATCAACTCCCAAAACAACCGGACTAGAACGAATCCTCGGGGCAACGCCCTGCAGCTCGAACCGAGCAAGCTCTTGAAACATCAAGAGAACCAAAATCTTGGTCAACACCAAGCACCAACTAACCTCCAAAACCAAACAAGCACTAGCTTGCTAGATCGCCAAACACGCAAGCAACTCACCCAAGGAACACCGCTCGGGTCTAATCGAGCTACGAGAGGCTCTCCACAACTAGAGATCCTCTCGATCACCCTCCGTCACACACGGGCCGACAACGATCTAACAAACAACCGCTCACGCGGGCACAACCTCTCCAAAGAACTCAACTATGCTGGCCAACTCCAACTTGGAAACCAAGGGGACCAGAAAGCTACAGAGGCGTCATCCTCCTACTCAAAGCAACAACCTCAACATACCTTCTTCTCAAGGTAAGGATCCGAACGACTTTCTTAGCCAAAACGATCGTAAAGCTGCGCGCTTTGCCACTATCGCTCTTGATCGGTTCCAATCTGAAGTCTAACCAGGCAAGGACCAACTAGCAAAACTTGCTTAACCAAACGGCCAAGAACGAGCACGGCATCCTTACGTACCAAAGCTAGGGCACTTGCCAAGAACTAAAACCTTGACACCTCAAAGACTCGAGCACTGGGTCCTCAACACGAACCTCTCGTGGTTTTCCAAACATAAACCACGGAACGAGCTACGCAAAAAGTGCACCGGGGTGTCACGGCTCCAACTCCGATCTCTTAAGATCCAAAGCCAACAAGGGCTCTCACACAGGCAACTTTTGCCTCCAAACAGAGCCACAACAAACAAGGAGCAACGAGAGTTCAAACCCACTCGGGGCCAACTCATAACGAAAAGCCACAATGGCCAACTTACTCTTACAAGCGCAAAACCACACCAAGCTAACATTCCTCGAAACAATGTGCTCACTAAACGCGCTCCGATCACCATCCAACTCATGGCTCTATCATCGATCAACCACGCATCCACGATGCCAACACTAACCATACTAGGGCAACTCAAAGGGTAGCCGAATCATGCTACCATCAAGCCGGCTCCACGAGCTCACAACACGGCGCGAGAACTCGAACGCGCTAGCTCTTAATGACCTAAAGCATCCTTTACACCCAACTCTCGAGATCCCTGAACAGCTCCTACTTTCCCTCGAAAACCTCAAACTTGTAGTCCTCTCGACTACCACCGAGCTAGATCTCTTAAGCAACCCAAACAGTGCAACCTCGGAAAAGGGTACAAGACAAGCGGGGATGCTATACTGCGGGTAGCCATGGCACCACTGCACCAAAAGTGTGCCAGGGCTGAAACTAGGCCTCCTCTCAAAGCTTGGTGCCAACAGCACTACATCCATTACAACACGAATCAGCCTCAAAGCGAGCTTTATGCCCCTCTCGAGAATAGGGAAAGTCACTCTCAAGTGGCGGGGCAATGGAACTCAAAGACAGAGTCCAAACACTCGAGCGGCCCTAATTTTCGGCATCTCGACCAACAGACTTGCCACGGCCTACTCCCGCATCCCACTCGATGCTCAACAAAAGCTCGAGCCAACTCCTCGGGTGGCAACAATTAGTTCCACACTAGGAACATCCAAATAAAAGAGGGTTCCACTCTACTAGCCCGCCGAAATCCACAGATGGATAAAACCCCGCAAGCGAACTCCACACTACACAGCTACGAGGGTACAAAGAGAACTGGGTGCAAAACAACAGCGAAGCTTGCAAGGGGGCACGAGATGTCTCTACATCCGCCTCAAGCCACTAACACGGCAACTTGCCAATCAATCGGGCGATGGTGGAGACTCGCTAGTCCACCTCTCTCAAGGGACTACCACCACCAGCTGCGGAATCAACAAAGACGGAGCGGCTCACCTCGGCCTCTCGAGCAGCGGGGCATCCCAACACACGGATGCTAAACTCGAACTCGCCAACCGCTTTAATACTAGCAGTAGGACTTTCTAATACATCAAGCTCTACAGGCATCCACTTGCCAAACCGGGCGGCTCCATCAACGCCAACAAACTCAATCGCATAAACCTCGCTGATCAAGCCCTCCGGGAACCTCAGGGCTACGAGCTACCGGGGAAAATCTTTGAAACAAACTCTGTCATTTGGGCTATCTATGCCGGGACTCCTCGCTCACGCGCTACAAGCTGCGCGCTGGTCTTTGCTCTCTCGATAGCTAAAGACACGCCATCAAATCTCACATGGTGGAGCACACTCTGCTCAAGGAGTCATACTACGAGGCGTGCTAGCCTCTACCCCCTCCTCTAGGCAACTCAAGCGCCGGGGCCAACTCGGCCAAAGGGCTAAACACCCCGGGACGCGGCCTCAACATCAACAAGATGGGTCCAACACCTTGGCCGACATGCCAAGCGCCCTGCTCCTCCGAGTGCAATCAACATATTGGCGACCGCACAAGGCACCTCCACCCTCTCACTAGGGGAGAAACCAACAACCGGGCCACAAATGGCCTATGGGAGTCTAATCTTTGCCTCCTCACGAGTGCGATCGACACTGCTGGCGATCCGCACCAAGCAACAAAAGCGGCCCACACGGGGCTCTCACCGCTCATCAAACTACTCGCAGATGCGCGGAAAAGTTGGCATGATGGCTCTCTAAGCCCAAACCAACAACGAGTCGAACCCGCTCGTCTCCGCTCCACAACTCTACACATGCATAAAAGCTAGAAGAAAAGTATTGTAAATTCTTACCCCTTAACTTAATTGAACTCGGACAAACCAAGCGGCCGTGGAGTGTCTTGATGATCATGGGAACAACAACCTACAAAGCAGGTTAGTCTCACAGAATCTATGACTCGTGCTCGATACCAACTGTAAGAACCCGACCCAAAACATGGTCCTAAACACAGGATCTTACTCAAAGCATGCAAGTTAAATATGATAGCAAGTGGTTTAGAGCTTGTATTTAAAAATCTTTCAAACATATGAGAAGGGGGAGCCCTTAAAACATAACCAACAATTTAAGTTTAAACAATCCAACAAAGTAAAACATCCCGGCGTTGTTTAATAAAATGTATAATACAATTTAAGCAACGTTTTAAACAATGTTCCCTAGGACTCTGTCCATCTACATCTTTGAATAAACAATGCAATAATAAAAGACAGAGTGCCGGCGGTTCCCATGATCAATCGGCTCCTCCGCTAGCCCTCCCGGTGTTGTCCCGAGTTACCGAAAGATAAATAAGGGTGAGTATAAACATACTCAAGAAGAATCCCCAACCAGGGTACAATACGATACATCGGGTCATCTAGCACCTCAATATGCAAGCAAAAGCTACTACCAACATGGATCATAGCTCAACGAGCTCATAACACAAGATCTGGAAACATCGGAAGTCTCTTACTTAGGAATCATCGGAAGTCTCCTACTTAGGCCTAATGATTGGTTCTCATAACCAATCCGGGACATCTCCGAGGGTCTTTCTCCTCGGCCAATTGATCGGCTCAAAAACCGATCCCAAGATGTCCGACACCCTCGAGGGTCTTTCTCCTCGACCAATTGATTAGCTCAAAAGCCAATCCCAATGGGTGTCCTCAAGGGCCTCCTTGCCCTCGCTAACAAACTGGACTATCGGGAGAGTACCCGAAGTCCGGCTCTAAACCGGAAGGAACTGGTGTACTCACGAACATTAGCCCGGGAGCTCTCCGAACCGGCTACTAACGGCGTGTCTTGCGCGCGACACCGCATGCTCTTCTCGCAACCGGCGTAAATGCGGGGCCTAAGGGCAAACTACGCGGGCGTGCACGCATGCCTAAGACTCGGAAAGCGGTGTCATCGAAACACATGAGTGCGAGGCCCTCGGCACTCATCCGTGCGGACTGTACCACCGACTGAAGCTAAGAAGCCAGGCCAGGCGGTGCTTGCACCGCTGGCGGTGGTTCCGCTCTAGCGAGCTACAAACTAGGCTTATGCCGATGTGGTAGCTACATCCACATCGGGTCGCCGGGGAAGCAATGTACGTTATGCTTCGCTCTACTCCCGACCGGTGGGGACAAAGTACGTTATGTCCGCTCTCACCTCCGGATGATGACAAACCCTACTACTCTATCCAAGAATACCGAGTAAATCAATGATTCACGGCTAGCAAGCAATGACCGACATCAATCACGTTTACCTAGCATGATACTACAACTTAAACAGAATCACAAGCATGCTTTGGAAGAACAAACCTAGCATGGCACTAACATGTAAAATCAACAAACATGCTAGCAAGAGATCAAACAAAGTCGCCTATCACTATCATGCTCATAACAATCAAAGCAAACATACAAGGCACAATCGGGGCATATCGCAGGTCCACACAACCACGGTAAGAAATCCTTACAGGACAAGCAGAAAATAATCACAAATCAACCAAGCAATCCTCGAGCCTCTAATCGAACCCAAACAACCTAAACATAAAATAAAGCAGCCCAAATCAAATCCCTAAACAGCAGCCAACAAAATAGGGGCCCAACGAAGAAAAGACTCGGGAAAATACCATCCGAGAAGCCACAAGGCTCGGGCCAACCAAAGACACAACAGCAGTGCCGGGCGCTGGGCACAAAGCGCCGGGCACGAGGGGCGCAGGCGGTGGGCGCCGGGCGCAGCACGCGGCGCGCAGGCAGGCGTGGGCGCGGGCAGCAGCACGGCCTTGGCGCTGGGCGAAGCAAAGGCGCACGGGCGCGGGCTCGAGCTCGGTGGCGGGCGACACACTGCGCGCGCTTGACAGAGGAGGGCAGACGGGCGGCGCGCGAGGCGCCGCGATGGGCTCGGGGGCGCTCGGGATGGCACGGCGACCTACGGGAGCGAGCGACTCGGTGCGGCCAGGGCTCGGGCGACTCGACACGGACCTGGGCGACACGGAGACGGCCTGGGCGATGCCGATCTGGGCTCGGCGCGACCTAGGCGACACGGAGACGGCCTGGGCGAAGCAGATCTGGGCTCGGCGCAACAAGGGCGAGGGCGACGCGATCGGGCGCAGGGTGGCTCGGCGACGGCGCGCATGGGCGACTGGGCGGCTGGAGCGGCGCGGCTAGAAATTTGGGACGATGCGGGCGTGCAGTGCGGCGCGTGGTGGGGCAGTGGAGGCTATGGCGGGGTGAGCGGTCCGATGCGGCCAGGAGTGGTGCGGCTAGGGCATGGTCGGGTGGCTAGGGTTGGGTCTTCTTGGTGAGGTCGGCTAGGAGAGAGAGAGAGAGAGAGAGAGAGAGAGAGAGAGAGAGAGAGAGAGAGAGATTGCAAAACAAGGGGAAAGGGACTTTCTTGATTTTTCTTCCCTTTTTCCTAATTTAAACAAGCCTTAAAGTCCTTAAATCCCAATTCCCGGCTTCCTCCTTCGAGACCCGGCTGAAGCAACCTTTTCCAAACAAATAACTCTCACTTAAAACAAACTCCCAAAATCATCTCTAAGGGCCTGGGCTCGAATCCCAAAGGAAACACCCAAACAAAGATCACTTTGACCAAAACCCAAATCACAACCGAACTCCCAAACGAATAGCCCAAACATCTCGGGACTCGCACCACCAACATACAAGCCTCAACAAAGCGGGGAGCCGCCTCGAAACCCCGAAAATCCACAAATCCCGCCGAGGAGCAAAAGACCAAAATACCCCTAAGGGTCAAAACAGCTCTAACGGCCCAACCGAACCACTGAATCTGAACCGGAAGCACCTCGAGAACTGGAATAGAAAACTGGGCCGTTACAAGGAGCAAAGCCCGAGAAGGGCTTGCTCAACAGAACTCAACCCAAACTTATAATGAGCAACGCTCGCCTTCAAGCTACTACTCAACTCTAAAACTCCAACTGGCTACTCAAAGGACTTCTCCTTTAAGCTTAAGCCTAACTCAACTTCCAACCAGAAGCTCCACTCCCGAAACCTCACGAGGAAAACGGATAACGACAACCTCAAAGCTTACGGATCCTGAGCCACACGAATCCGCAAGACTACCTCGAAAGCTAACACTCGAGGCTGACATCCAGGGAGCAACTCAACCACCACAGAGACTAGGGGAAAAGGAAATCTTCAATCCCCAAAGAACCAACAACTTGACAGAAACAACTCTTACTGGCTGGCCACCGCCCTTGCGGGGACAAACAACTCTCGCTTGCTAACAACACAATGCAGAGACCCTCTCGCGGGGCTGACCACTGCGCTACTCTGATCCACTACACAACTCAGGAGCTAAGCTGACTCCTGCCAAACGGGAAACGACTTTCCCAGCAAGCAAACTCCAGAAGGGCAGCGAACTCACACACGCTCGCTGACTTGCTCAAACCCAAGGCAACAACAACCAACTCTCTTGGAAGCAACACCCAAGGGGAAACTCAACCAATCAGATCACCAATCTGGAACTAACAACACTTACTCAACCGCCGAGGGAGGGGTCAACTCCCAAAACTTCCTAACTAGAAACAAGACCTCAGGGCAACGCCCTCCAGCTAGAACCGAACTAGCTCTCGAAACAACAAGAGGACCAAACCTCACACGAGGCTAAACAACCCTTACTGCAGCCTCTAGAACACTATCCAAGAGTCCACCTAACTGGACAAACAACTGCTTCCAAGCAGCCAACAAACTTTTCCTTCAAGCTAGCACCTCTACCATCAACTCATGGCTACGGGAGAAATCTGACATCTCCCAGGAGGAAACGACTCTTACAAGCAGACAACCGAAGGACAGAGAGCTCCACATACGCTCACTGTCTTGCTCCACCAGAGCAACAACATCTTAATTTCACGGGGAAACAACAGGGGTCCATCTCAGACTGAACCTCCAAATACCAAACGGGGCAACTCGACATCCTGGAAACAGGAAAACAACCAACTGGGCACGAACCATTCGCCCCACGAGCAAAACTAATCTCTAGCAGCTCAAAACCACACCTTGGTCAACACCAAGCATCAACTTGCCACCGCACCGGAACCAATCCGGACTTTACACCAAACAAACACTGGCTTGCTAGTCTACCAAGACTGCCAGAAACTCAACCGAGGCTACAAACTACACGCCTCCAGCTAGCCAACTGAAACTCACTAGCTGGGCCTGACTGAGCTCTGGAGAGGCTCTCCACAACCTAGGGTTCTTCGGCAACCCTCGACACACACGATCGACTAATGAGCTAACAGCCAACTGCCTGAACAGGCACAACTCGCTCCAGCATCTCAACCATGCTGGCCAACTCCAACTCCTTGGGAACCAAGAGGACTCGAAACGCTACCTAATGCGTCGTCCTCCTACTCAAACATCAGCCTCAACAAGGCTTCTACCCAAGGAAAGGATCCAAACAACTCTCTTAGCCAAGGCGAACAGAAACTGCGCGGCTTTGCTACCACCGCACTTGTTCAGTTTCCAACTGAACTCCAACCGAATTCTCCACACGATGCTCAAAGCTGAGGCAACCTTGCTCTACCGAGGCATAACCATGCCACACCGCACTTACTTTATACCAAGCCTCTACCAAGGGTGCTAACCCATAAGGCATCCAAATCCTCTCGCAAGGCATCAGCTCATCTCGCCTCAAAGGCATCCAACTCGCCTCATGGCATCCAACTCATGGTCCCTCAGCTGGACCAAACTCGCATCTACGATGCTCAACTCTCCTCAGATTAAGGCACTCGAAGGTAGTTGACCACACTACCAACCACAAGGAATCTCTTGGCCTTAACACTAGCGCGAGACTCACGCGCACCAACATTTACCAACCAACAACCTGCTGACTTACTCAACCCCTAGAAACACTGGGAAGAGGCTCTGGCTCCTCTCGAGCATCCTTTCACTTGTAGTCCATCGACTACCACTGAACAAGCCCTCTGGCACGACCTAAACAGGTGCAACTGCCATAAACGGATCCAAAGGCTAAAGAAGTACGCTGAACTCCGGACGGCATAGAACCATCTGCTATGCCCAAGCCAAACTCAAGCCTGAACCAGACTTAGTGCCAAAGTGGCACACCAACCAATGCACCTCAAGTGCTACTACTAACAAATCCACATCTTACTACAGATGGGGCCAGCAAGGTCTCTACCTCAAGTGACAACAACTCTGGCTAGGCATACAAGGGCTCAACTCAAACAGCCATGCCTATGGCATCTCATCAAACCAAAGGCTCACGGCCTACACTTGCATCTCCACATGATGCTCAACAAAACTCTGGCCGGATCTCTCAACATGCAGCAGCTAGCTCCACTCTAGGAGCTCAACAAGGAAGAGTGCTCAACTCTACCAAACATCTGAGGAAACTGGGTTGTTAAACAACAAGGAGCTTGCAAGGGGCAAAGATGTCTCTACATCCGCCTCAAGCCGAATACACGGCAACTTGCCAATCAATCGGGCGGTGGTGGAGACTCGCTAGTCCACCTCTCACAAGGGACTTCCACCACCAAGCGCTGTACCAAATAAAGACAGAACGGCACACCTCGGCCTCGAGCAGCAGGGGGCATCCCACACACGGATGCTAAACTCAAACTCGCCAATCGCTTTACTACTAGCAGCAGGACTTTCTGAAACATTGAGCTCTACAGGCATCCACTTGCCAAACTGGGCGACTCCATCATCGCAAACAATCTCATCGGCATAAACCTGCTGATCATGCCCTCCCGAGAACCTCCGGGGCTACAAGAGCTACTGGGGGAAAATGTGAAACAAACTCTGTCATTTGGGCTATCTGTGCTCGGACTCCTCACTACGAGCTACAAATCGCGCTGGGGGTCTCGCTCTCGATAGCTAAAGACCTGCCATCAAATCTCTCATGGCTGGAGCACACTCTGCTCAAGGAGTCTCACTCTGAGGCGCGCTAGCCTCTACCCCCTCCTCAATGCAACTCAACTGCTAGGGCCAACTCTGGCCAACGGGTCTAAACGACCCTGGACGCGGCCTCAACATCAACACGATCAGTCCAACTCCTCGGTCGGACATGCCAAGCGCCCCGCTCCTGCGGGTGCGATCAACATCTCGCGGCGCTCGCACAAAGCACCTCCACCCTCTCACTAGGGGAAAAACAGCAACTGGGCCACAAATGGCCAATGGGAGACTAAGCTCTGCCTCCCTCGGGGACGACGTCCCAGGGCATCGGAATCTATCTGGATACCTCAACAAGCTGCTAAATAATGCTCGCACTGCGAAAAGTTGGCATGATGGCTCTCTAAGCCCAAACCAACAACGAGTCAGAACCTGCTCGTCTCCGCTCCACAACTCTACACAAGGCATACACTAGATGAAAAGTATTGTAAATTCTTACCCCTTTCTTTAAAACACTAAACTTAGGCGTACCTGATGACTGTCGGAGTGCTGATGATCATGGAAAAACGACCTACAACAAAGGTCAGTCTACAGAATCTATGACTCTGAGCTCTGAGACCAACCTGTAACGACCCGACCCAAAAGGGGTTCTAACTAGGTCGTTACCTCAATGCATGCATTACAAATCTACAGAAAATTTGCAAGATGGTGTTCGGATTCTAAGTAAAAACTAAAACATAAAACATCCATTTAAAAAGTTAACATAATTTCCTGAAACATGTCCCTGTTTCCAAGCACCTATTCCAAGACAAATACATTTACAAAACTTACTCTGATCAGAGATTCATTTAAAACATACAAACTTTACAACAATGCTAGAATCCGGAAATACATTCAAAAAACACCCTAGGGCTCCGTGCCCAACTACATGCATTCAGAGAACATTTAAAACATCAACATAAATATAAGACTCAGAGTTGAACAACGGGTTTCCATGATCACAGCTCCTCCTCCAGCCATCCTGTCTCGCACCATGGCTACCTGTGGAAAAACCACATAAATAAGAGTGAGTAACGAATTACTCAGTAAGAATCCCCAACCGGGGTACAATACGATATAATCAGTCATCTAGTACCAAAGCATGCAAGCAAACAGCTACCAACACAGATCATAGCTCAACGAGCTCATAAAACAAGATCTGGAGTCATCGGAAGTCTCTTTCTTCCGGCCTAGGGATTGGATACACTGACCAATCCTGGGACATCACCGAGGTATCTGTCACTCGGGGGGAATACACTGATCCCTAGAATGTCCTCAAGGGCCTCCTTGCCCTTGCCACTAATCTGGACTTACGGGAGAGTACCCGAAGTCAGCTCTAACGGAAGGAATGGTGTACACACAACATTAGCCCGGGGGAGCTCTCCGAACCGGCAACTAACGCATGTGCGCGCACACCGCATGCTCTCTGCAACCGGCGTAAATGCGGGGGCCTAAGGGCAAACTACGCGGGCCAGGTGCACATGCCTATGACTCGAGAGCGGTGTCACTGATCACAGTAGCGCGAGGCCCTCGGCGCTCATATGTGCAGCCTGATCCACCGACCTGAAGCTAAGAACCGGCCACGGTAGGCTTACACTGTTGGCAGGGTTTCGCTCTAGCAAGCTACAAACTAGGCTATGCCGAAGTGGGTAGCTAATTCCACAACCGGCGGGTCGAGGGGAGGGGTAGCAAGATATGTTATGCTTCGCACACTTTACTCCCGACCTGAGCTAAATCCACCTTAGCGACCGGGGGGGTAGCAAGATACGTTATGCTTCGCACACTTTACTCCCGATCAGTGGGGACAAAGTACGTTATGTCCGCTCAGCCTCTGGATGATGACAAACCCTACAACTCTATCTAAGAGTACAGAGTAAAAAGCAATGATTCCTGGCTAGCAAACAATGACCGACATCAATCACATTTACCTAGCATGATACTACGAGCTTAAGCAGGAATCATAAGCATGTTGGCAGAACAAACCTAGCATGGCACTAACATGTAAAATCAAGCAAACATGCTAGCAGAAATCAATCAAAGCTGATCTATTACTATCATGCTTATAACAGTCAACAAACAAGCAAGGCATAATCATGAAAATATCGCAGGGCCCACACAACTCCGGTAAGAAATCCTTACCTTGTCGGAAGGCAACAACACACAATAAAAATAACTGCGATCGAACCCGAGCAACCTATATCGAGCCAAACAAACACATCAATAATCATAAAATAGCCCTAAATATAATAAAATAAACAGGGTTCGGCTCGAGAGCAACTCACGAGGCGCGGCTGACACGCGAACGAGTGTTTGCCGACGGCTAGGCGACCAAGGGGCTCTTTGGGGCCACTTGGCAAGGGCGCTGCTCGCGGCTGCTGGCTGCGCGCTGAGACGGCATGTGGCGCACGGCGCGCGGGCGCTTAGCTCGGCTGGGCGCTGGCGCGCGACGCGGCTCGGCACAACGACGGCGCACGGGCGCGAGAGACACGACGCGACGGGCGAGCTCGGGCGACACAGACGCGGACGCGACCTGGCGACACTGTGCGAGGCTCGGGCAACACGAGCTTGGCGACGCGATGGCCTGGGCGAGCTCGGGCGACACGAGCAGGGGGAGGGCGACGCGACGCCGGCCGGGCGAGGCGGGCGGCGGCAGAACAGCGTGCGAGCGACTTCGAGGTCGGGGTGGCGACGTTGGGCTGGGCGAGGGCGCGCGCTCGAGCTGGGGCTGGGCTAGCTCGGGCGAGCAGGGGCTCGGGCTGGCTGGGCTTGGGCGAGCCAAGGGGATGCTCAGCTAGGGGGGGGCTAGGTCGGGGAGAGAGAGAGAGAGAGAGAGAGAGAGAGAGAGAGAGAGAGAGAGAAAAGTGATTTGGGAAAAAAAATAAATAAAAGAAAAATGGGAATTTAGAAAATAAAAGGAAAAATAAAAGAAAAATGGGAAAAAGGGAATAAATGGGATTTTTATCCAAAATCCATCCTTATCCATTTAAAAACCTTAAAATCCCATTTCCCGGCTTCCTCCTACGAGACCCGACCGAAGCAATCTTTTCCAAACATTAAAACTCACTTAAATCCAACTCCCAAAGCAACACTAAGGGCCCGGGCTCAAATCCCAAACGAAACACCCAACAAACCATCACTTTGCCAAAGCCCAAACCACTACCGAGCACCCAAACGAAAAGCCCAAACACCACGGGATTGACAGCCACCAACAAACAAGCCTCGACAAAGGCAGGAGCTACCTCGAAGCCCAGAAAACCACAAATCCTGCTCGGGGAGCCAAAAGACCAAAATACCCCCAAGGGTCCAAACGGCTCTAAAACCCAACCAAACAACGATATCTTGACCCGAAGGCACCTCGAAAACTGGAATAGGAAACTGGGCTGTTACACCCTAGGACTCCTGTCCGTCCACATGCTGAACAAATTATGCAAACAATAAAAGACAGAGTGTCGGCGGCTCCCATGATCAATCAGCTCCTCCGCTTAGCCGTCCCTCTTTGCCCCAAGTTACTCGTGGAAAAACCACAGAAATAAGGGTGAGTATAAACATACTCGGTGAAGAATCTAGCAGGGTACAATATGATACATCAATCATCTCGCACCTAGTATACATGCAAACAGTTACCAACACAGATCATAGCTCAACGAGCTACAAGGCAGAATCTGGAATCCTCGGAAGTCTCCTACTTCGGGCCTAATGATTGGTTCTCATAACCAATCCCAGGACATCTCCGAGGGTCTTTCTCCCTCGGCCAATTGATCGGCTCAAAACCGATCCCAAAAGATGTCGACACCCTCGAGGGTCTCTCTCCTCGACCATATGATCACTCAAAAGCCAATCCCAATGAGTGTCCTCAAGGGCCTCTTACCCTCGCTAATAAATGCGGACTATCGGAGTGTACCCAAGTCCGGCTCTAAATCTGGGAAGGAATCGGTGTACTCACGAACATTAGCCCGGGAGCTCTCCGAACCGGCGACTAACGCTGGCGTGTGCGCGCACACCGCATGCCGCCGCAAACGGCATAAATGTGGGGCCTAGGTACAAACTCACGCGAGCCAGTGCACGCATGCCTAAAGACTCGTAAACGATGTCACCGAACACGAGGTGCGAGGCCCTTGGCACTCATCTGCGCACTGCACCACCGACTGAAGCTAAGAACCGGCCAAGCGCAGGCTTGCACCGTTGGCAAGGTTCCACTCTAGCAGGCTACAAACTAGGCTTATGCCGATGTGGTAGCTAAATCCACATCGGCTGCCGGGGGGAAGCAATGTACGTTATGCTTCGCTCTACTCCCGACCGGTGGGGACAAAGTACGTTATGTCCGCTCTCAGCCTCTGGATGATGAAAAACCCTACTATACTAGCTAAGAGTACAAAATAACTGATTCCTGGCTAAACATACATATCAACATCAATCACACATAACCTAGCATGATACTACGAACTTAAAGTAGGAATCATAAGCATGCTGGAAGAACAAACCTAGCATGGCACTAACATGTACAATCAGGCAAACATGCTAGCAAGAGATCAAACATAGCTGTCCTATCATTATCATGCTCATAACAGTCAACAAGCATACAAAGCACATCATGATAATATCGCAAGGTCCACACAACCACGGTAAGAAATCCTTACCTGGAAACAAGTGGAAAAAATAACTATCACGAATTAGATAACGACCCTCGAGCTTAAGCGAACCCGAGCAACCTAGGCATTTAATAAAAATATCCTAATTAAATAACAACAGCCAATCAACTTAGGGTCCAAAAGAGTGGAGGCTCGGGAATTACCAACCGAGAAGGTACTAGGTCTCGGTCCCATCTATCTCGACAAAATAGGCTCTCGGCGGCAAGTGGGCAGGCAGGACGTGCAGCTGGGATGAGCAGACTGGGCGCGCTGGCGCGGTAGGGGACCGGCGCTGGCACGGTGACACGGGCGCTGGCGCGGCAGGGGACAGGCACGCGGACGGGCGCTGGCAACACGGTAGTGCAGGCGCGGACGGCGCTGGGGCGCGGGCACGCAGAAGCAGACGGAGACGCCCGACGCGGGCGCGCTGGCGCTGGGCGACGGGCTGTGCGACTCGCTGCTGGGCGTCTGGCGTCTGGGTGACGGGCTGCCGGCGACAAAGTCTGGGCTGCTGGCCGGGAGTGATGGCTGATGGCTGGCCGCCGGTCTGTGTGGCAGTAGGCCGCCGCTGAGGCCAGTGGCTCGGTCAGTGGCTCGGTGCGGTTTCTTGGTGTGGTCGAAAAGGAAAGAGAGAGAGAGAGAGAGAAAAAAAAGTGGTAAAACAAGGGAATGGGATTTTCTTGATTTTCTTTCCTTTTCCTAATTTAAATAGGTCTTGGTGACCTAAATCTCTTCCCCGGGCTTCCTCCTTCGAGTCCCTGCTGAAGCAACCTTTTCTCCTTATTAAAACTCATTTAAACCAAGCTTCCAAATCACCATCAAGGGCAAGGGTTTAAATCCCAATGGAAGCACTTAAATTAACAATAATTTTGTTAATTACCAAATCACCTCCAAACTTCCAACCAACTAGCCGAACTTCTTGGGTCCTGCAACCAACAACAATCAAGCCTCGACAAGGGCAGGAGTGACCCTGGAATCCTGAAAATCCACAAAACCCTGACCGGGGGTAAAAAGACCAAAATACCCCTAAGGGTTAAAATAGGTCTAACGGCCCATCCAAACATCCGCATATTTCCCCGAAAACACCTGGGAAACCGAAATAGAAAACTGGGCCGTTACAATACTCCCTCCTTTTAAGACTTTCGTCCTCGAAAGTCCTAAGACGAAAACAACTCTAGGAAATCTCCAATGATCCTTAACCAACCAAACTCCCGGTCAAGACAACACTAAACCTTCTTCGAAATCCAAACCCCCTTGGGTTCTCAAAGGCTCAAAGCCACAAGCCATCCAGTCTGCCACAAACTATCTCAACCAAGACTGGGCATACACTGAACTTCGAAGAAATAGATGCGATAGTGCTGAATGGTAATCCACATCCTCAAACTCGCACTAGCTCTCAAACGGTCTTAAAATCTTAGGGCTCACTTAACCCTGCTAACCCAACTCGGAACGCCTCTCTACGGCGCTACTCTCAGCAAACTCGTGGACGGGTCACAAGCTCTAAAACTCTACGCCACGCACCGGCGTAACTTCTCTTAATGCTCACAGCTGTTATCAAATAGAATCGACCCTACACCATGCTGACCAAACAACTGAACCTCCCGGGTTCCCGAAACGAATCGGCCTACTCCTACTTCACCAGAGATCTGCAAACCCCAATGGTTGCCTACAATCCTTAACGAAATCCAAATCGAACCACCAACTGGTGACTGATCCCAAGGAAAATTTCTCCAACTAGCACGCGTCCACAACACTTAAGCAACCATCTTACGAGAAATCGAAGCACCAAAGCCAAGGGGCACTTTTCTGGTTCACCAAACGGCTACCACCATCACACCAGCTGAAACTTCAGCTACGGCCACCTTTAAAAGACAAGGTCCAGGCACAGGCTCCACTCGGCCAAACTAACAAACTGAGCTCCTCAACGGCCGACAACAAACTTTCCAATACAATCCGATCAGCCACTGGCCTAAGAGAACATCGCCACACAGAAAAACAAACAACATTCCTCTTACGGAAATCTCGAGCAGCAAGGAATAAAACATTACGTGGCTACTAGCAACACAATAGCTGGAGGATACAACTCAAAGGTTTTACCAAAAAAATGCCACGGCACCTCCGTGCCAACCCACTCAACTGTGGCTCAGCTAAAATGCCAACTGCGAACGCACCTCAACTAGGAACAAAGCCTGAGAAGGCTTGCTCTGCAGAAACCCAACCCAAGCCTCACAATGAGCGAAGTTCGCCTCCAAGCTGCCACTCAACTCTTAAGTCCATCTGGCTGCTCCAAGGACTTCCTCCTTATAGCTTAGACCTAACTCTTCTTCCAATCCAGAAACTCCACCCACGAAACATAGCGAGGAATAAGGATAGCGACGACCACAAGCTTGCAGATCTTGAACAACACGAGCCAGCAAGACTACCTCAAAAGTTAAAACTCGAGGCCGGCATCCACGGTGCAACTCAACGATCACAAAAACTAGGGGTTCTTCAAACTCCCAAGATCCATCAATAATCAGCAACAACTTAACCACTTAGCCTGGCTAACCACCGACCTCACGAGGTCGAACAACTTACCGTTTGCTACTAACACTACACAGGATATCCCCTGGCTAGGCTGACCGCTGCGCCACACTGCTCAACTTCACAACTCAGGATCTACTCTGACTCCTGATAAACGGGGATAATTCCTTAGCAAACGAATTTTCGATGGATAGCGGACTACACACGCTCGCTGTCTTGCTCAAACTCAAAGGCATCAACAACCAATTCTCTCGGAAGCAACACCAGAGGGAGTCCACAACCGATTGGACCACCTACCCAGAACTAACAGTACTTACTCAACCACCGGGGATGGGGTCAACTCCCGAAACCTCCGGACCAAGAACAAGTCCTCAGGGCAACGCCCGCTTGCTCGAACCGAGCTAGCTCACGAAACAACAAGGGAACCAAACCTTGGTCAACACCAAGCACCACCTCGCTAAGAATTCCAAAAACCAACGTGGAGGTTACTAAGAACAACTCTAGCTTGTCAACCGACAACAAGCATCCAGCAACTCAATCCGTGGAACATTGTCTGGTCTGACTTAGCTCTGGTGAAGCTCTCCACAATCTAGGGTTCCTCCGATCACCCTCCGACACATATTGTCGTGAACGTCCTAACAGACATCTGGCTACACGAGCACATCTCCCTCCAGCATCTCAACCATGATGGCCAAAAGCTCTTCCTTGCCACATCTATAGCAAGCACGGGGCGATGCTCCACACAATCCAAAAAGTGCCTTACCACACTTGATGCAATGAGCCGGCTGCCTGGCCCCGCCCTGCTGGCGATCCTGAGCTCTAACCTGTGGTTGGCTCTGATCCCGACCCCTAGACTGGCCCTATCGGCGAGTCTGCTATCCACCTGAGCGGGAAACACAGGAAGACCCAAACTTCCTCTTGCTCAAAGCATCAGCCACATCGTAGCTTCTACCCAGGGTAAGGATCCGAACAACACTCTTAGCCATGGCGGCCAGAAACTCCGCGATTTTGCTACCATCGCCTTGCATCAGTTCCAACTTAACTCCAACCATCGATCAACAAGAAACGCCTCTACTCAGGTCAAGGGCCAACTAGCATAACTTGCCTACGCAACAACCCGGCTACCAGCACGGTAACCACTCAACCAAAGTTAGGGCACTTGCCAAGAACTAAAGCCCTAACTCCTCCGAACTAAGCACTGGTTTCACAACCCGAATCCTCTCGTGGTTCCTGAAAAATTACACCACAGAACGAGCTACACAAAAGTACACCGGCGTGTACAGCTCCAACTTGGTTCCTTAAGATCCAAACCAACAAGTACTCTCACACAAGGCAACTTTTGCCTCCCAAAAGAGCCACATCTAGCAAGGAGCAACAAGAGTTCAACCCACTCAGGGTCAACTCACCACGGAATGCCACATTGGTCAACTCATTCTTACAAGAGCATAGCCACACCAAGCTAACTTACCTCATACCAATGGTCCACTAAACATGTTCCGATCAACCATCCAACTCATGGCTCTAACACTGGATCAACCACGCATCATCGATGCCAACCATACTCATATTAGGGTAACTCCAGGGTAGTCGAATCACTCTACCATCCAACTGGCTCACAAGCCCACAACACAGGCGCGAGAACTCGGACGCTCTAGCCCTTAACAACCAACAACATCCTTTGTACCCAACTCTCGCTGACCGTGAAAGGCTCCTACTTATCCCTCGAACGACCTCACACTTGTAGTTCTCTGACTACCATCGAGCTAGATCTCTTATGCAGCCCAAACAGGTGCAATCTCAGGAATGGGTACAAGACTAGTGGGGATGCTAAACTCCGGGCGGGTCCTGGAACCACCTGCACAAAAGTGCCAACTGGCCTGAATCTAGGCCTCCTCTCAAAGCTTGGTGCCAACAGGCACTACATCCTTTACATCACAAACATCCCTTTATGGGCTTTAAGCCCCTCTGAGGGAAGGGAAGGTTACACTCCAAGTGACAGGGAAATGGCACTCAACACAAGAGTCTCAACACTCGAGTAGTCTACTCTCTGACATCATGTCTAACAGACAAGCCACGGCCCACTCGTGCATCCCACTCAATGCTCAATAATTACTCAGGCCAACCCTCGGGTGGCAGCACCTAGCTCCACACCTGAAACATACTAACACAAGGTGCTTCTCTCTACTAGCCAGCTGAAAACCACGGACGGATTAAGTCCTGAAAAGCAAACTCCACACTACACCCTGGCTACGAGGGTACTAAAAGAACTGGTCGCAAAAGCATGCGCAGCTTGCAGGAGGACAAGATGTCTCTACATCTTCCACAAAAGCTACTAACTTGGCAGCTTGCCAATCGACCGGGTGGCTGGTGGAGACTCTGCTGGTCCGCCTCTCACAGGGGACTTCCACCACCACACTGTTGCATCAAATTACACAAGAACGGCACGCCTCGGCCTCTGAACACCAGGTCATTCCAACACTCGGATGATAAACTCGATCTGGCCAACCACCCATTTGCTAGCGGAGGTCTAAAAACATCCACTCTCACAGGCTTTCCACCGCCAAACTCGGCGGCTCGATCAACGCTAACTAACTTATCAGCATAAACCTTTTGATCAAGCCCTCCAGGGAACCTCTGGGGCTACTGGAGCTACTAGGGGGGAGTGACTCCTAAATAAACTCTGCCAGCTGGGCTATCTATGCCCAGGACTCCTCATTACGGGCTAAAAACTGCGCCTGGGTCTCCGCTCCCTGTTAGCTTAGAGACCTGCCATCAACTCTCTCATGGCTGGAGCACACTCTGCTCAAGGAGTTTCACTCTGAGGTAGACGAGCCTCTACCCCCTCCTCTTGGCTACTCAACTGCCAGGGCCAAAACTGGCCTACGGGTCTAGACAACCCTGGACGTGGTCTCAACAACAACACGATTAGTCCAACTCCTCGGTTGGACATACCAAACGTCCCTGCTCCTCTAAGTGTAATCAACATACTGGCGATCTACACAAAGCATAAAAACTAGCCCGCGCTGGGGCTCTCACTGCCCAACAAGGGTAACACATGTATACTAGATGCAGTATTGTAAAATAAAACCCTTAGCTTAATGAACTCAGACAAACCTGACGACCGTGGAGTGCTGATGATCATGGGAACAACAACCTACAAAGTAGGTTAGTCTACAGAATCTATGACTTTGGTCGGGCCGTGAGGGCCGTTTATGTAAGAACCCGACCCAAAATACGGTCCTAAACCTAGGTTCTCACTCAGCATGCAAGTTAAATATTTCACCGAGCGGTTTAGTGCTCATATTTAAAACCTTCCAAAACATTTAGAACGGGGAATGCTTAAAACATAATCAACAATTTTGTTTAAGAAAAACCAACGAAGTAAAACAAGCTTTGGCAAGATATATAAAAACATTCAAAACAGTTCAAACAACTTTTAATAATGTTTTCCCCTAGGACTCATGTCCATCTACATGTTGAACAAATATGCAAACAATAAAGACAGAGTGCCTGGCGGCTCCCATGATCAATCGGCTCCCTCCGCTTAGCCGTCCCGGTCTTTGTCCCAAGTTACCCGTGGAAAACCACGAAATAAGGGTGAGTATAAACATACTCGGTAAGAATCCTCAAGGGGTACAATACGATACTTCAATCATCTAGCACCCTAGTATACATGCAAGTGATTACCAACATAGATCATAGCTCCACGAGCTTACAAGGCGAGAATCTGGAATCCTCGGAAGTCTCCTACTTAGGCCTAATGATTGGCTCTCATAACCAATCCGGGACATCTCCGAGGGTCTTTCTCCCTCGGCCAATTGATCGACTCAAAAACCGATCCCAATAGATGTTCGACACCCTCGAGGGTCTCTCTCCTCGACCATATGATCAACTCAAAACCAATCCCAATGGGTGTCCTCAAGGGACTCTTACCTCGCTAATAATCTGGACTATCGGAGAGAGTACCCAAGTCCGGCTCTAAAGCTGGGAAGGAACTGGTGTACTCACGAACATTAGCTGGGGAGCTCTCCGAACCGGCGACTAAAGCGTGTGCGCGCGCACACCGCATCTTTGCAACCGACGTAAATGTGGGGCCTAAGTACAAACTACGCGCGGGCACGCATGCCTAAGACTCTCAAAGCGGTGTCACCGAACACGAGAGTGCGAGGCCCTCGGCACTCATCTCGTGCAACTGTACCACCCACACGAAGCTAAGAACCGCCAAGGCGGGCTTGCACCATTGGCGTGGTTCCGCTCTAACAGCTACAAACTAGGCTTATGTCGATGTAGTAGCTAAATCCACATCATTTGCGGGGAAGCAATGTACGTTATGCTTCGCTCTACACCCGACCGGTGGGGACAAAGTACGTTATGTCCGCTCTCACCTCTCGGATGATGACAAACTCTACTATACAAGCTAGAAGTACAAAATAACTGATTCCTGGCTAGACATACATATCATCATCATTCACACATAACCTAGCATGATACTACGAACTTAAAGCGGGAATCTCAAGCATCTTTGGAAGAACAATCCTAGCATGACACTAACATGTACAAACAGCAAACATGCTAGCAAGAGTGCAATCACAAGTCGTTTCTATCCACTAATCATGTTCATACAAGTAAACATGCATATAAGGCACAATCAAGAAAGCATCGCAGGTCCACACAACCACGGTAAGGAATCCTTACACGGAAAGCGAGCGAAATAACTTTCACAATCAAATAATGACCCTCGAGCTTTAAAGAGAAACCGAGCAACCTAAGCATTTTAGTAAAAACAATTTAATTAAATAAACAGCAGCCAACAGCCTAGTGCCCAAAGGAGATAAGGCTCGGGAATTACCGACCGAGAAGACACAATGTCACACCCCAACTCGCACGGCAGAAGGTGTCCGTCCGTCCGCAAGGACAAGCATGGCGCTGGCCGGGCGCTGGGCCCCGGGCGCTGCACCGGGCTGGCACTGGCGCTGGCGCTTAGCGAGGCGAGGGACGGTGACGCTGGCCGCCGCAGCGAGCGAACACGCTGGGTCGCGCGCGGCGGAGACGTCGGTTCGCGAAACAGCAGCGTGTGCGGCGACGTCGCGCGGCGGCAGCTGAAGCGGCGCTGGCGACGCGTCTGGCGGCGCGGCCAGGAAGCGGCGCGCGCGCGCGCGTCTGGGCAGCCTGGTGCGAAACGGCGCGGCGCGTCTAGGCACACCTTGGCTGAGCGGCACGGGGCGGCGCTGAGACGCTGCGTCGGACGCAACGAACGCAGCGGCGCGGTGCGAGGCGACTGGTGGGGTGTCTGGATCAGACGACGATCGGGCGATCGGAGAGGAGGCAGAGGCCGAGCGGCACTGGTGCGGTCTCAGTGCGGCGCATGGCCGGGCCGAGCGGGAGGAGTGGTGCGGTGTGTGGTGGGGTG
Organism: Sicyos edulis; assembly: GCA_036507275.1. NCBI lineage: Eukaryota > Viridiplantae > Streptophyta > Magnoliopsida > Cucurbitales > Cucurbitaceae > Sicyos > Sicyos edulis. Next base: position 849,833 of record CM071847.1, read on the forward strand.
GCTTGGCTGAGTGGTGCGGGTGGGTTAGGGTGACTCGGGTTTAGGAGAGAGAGAGAGAGAGAGAGAGAGAAAGAGAGAGAGAGACTACCAAGGGAACAAAGAGGGTTTTCCCTAATTTCCTTCTTTTTCCTATTTTAAAAGGGTTAGGAGACCTAAAATTCCCTTCCCAAGGCTTTCTCTTGCGGGTCCCGGCTAAAGAAATCCTTTTCTTTTTAACTAAATCTCTTTTCTAAAAACTCCAATTCCACCATTAGGGCAAGGGTTCAAATCTCACTAGGACCAATTAAATTCCAATTAATTTTGCTATCAACCGGAATGACTCCGAACTTCTAATCAACTAACCCAAACTCCTTGGGTCTTGCAACCAACATTAATCAAGTCTCAACGAAGGCCGAAATGACCCTGAAGCCCTGAAAATCCTCAACCTCTCATCGGGGAGCAAAAAACCAAAATACCCTTAAAGGTTAAAAAGCTCTAACGGCCCAACCGATTGCCCCAATACTGAACCGAGAGTACTTGGGAAACTAGAATGGAAAACTGGGCCGTTACAGTTTATGTCTTTTTCCAGTTGGTAAAATTATTGGATGGGTTTATGTAGGTTTTTTATGCTTTGTGGATGTGTTTGGGCATGGTGAGATGCAAAAGAAAAATTAGGAGTTGAAGGTGTGTTTGGTGGGTTTCGAACCCAGGTGGTTTGTGAGGTCAGTTGGGTGTCGTTGCCGGTCGGGCCTCGAGCAGTTTTTGTTACTCTTTTCGCAGCATATCTTGGTTAGCCTTGAGCTTTTGGAGTTTTGGTGCATTTGGTTAAATTAAAAAGAAATTAGGTTTTGTTCCTTCTTCTCCAAAACTCTCTTTGCCGCCCAAGCCAATCTCTCCCAAGCCTCAAGCCGAATTTCTTCTCCTTTGCAGCCCCAAGATTCGATCGTCATTCCGGGTAAGTCTTCATCCTCTTCATCTACTCGTTTTGGTGTCCTTGTTGGCCGAGTGTAAAGGAAGAGGTGGTGTGTGTGTGAGTTTTGTTGCAGTCGCCAAAGACGCCGAGATCTACCCAAAGAAGAAGACGCCCAGCGGCCCTATGCGCGGCCAGCCGCCCAGATCGCCAGCCGGCCAGATCTCGCCCAGCAGCTGCGTCCCTGTCGCGCGCCCGCAGCAGCCGTCGCACAGCCGTGTCGCGCGCGCCAGATGCCATCGCCCAGCCGAGCTCGCGCCCACACGCCCGCGTTCGTCTGTCCGCGTCTGCGGCCCGCGTGCCCGTCGTCCTCCAAGCGCGCCCGCGCGTGTCCGTTCGTGCTAGCACGCCCGTGCCCCAGCGCCGTGCCAGCGTGCAGTCCTGCCGCCAGCAGTAGCCCCGACGGTGCTGCCAGCGTGTCCGCGTGTCAGCCGTGCCTCGTGAGTTGCTCCCGAGCCAAGTCCTATTTATTTTATTATATTTAGGCCTATGGGTTGTGATTATTATTATGTTTGTTAGGTTCTCATTAGCTAGATCGGGTTCGATCGCAGCTTAGGATTTTGTGTGTAGTTGCCTCCCGGCCAGGTAAGGATTTCTTACCGGAGTTGTGTGGGCCCTGCGATATATTATGTGATGCTGTTTGTATGCTTTTTTTTGTTTATCAGCATGTTTAGTGATAGGTGCTCTGTTCTGAATTCCCGACTGGCATGATTTCTTATGTTGTTCTTCATGTTAGGCCATGCTAGGTTGTTCTGTTTTGGCATGCTCGTTATCCGTTCTTGCTTCGTAGTATCATGCTAGGTTCGTTGTATCTGTTGAGCATGTATTGGATTCTATTGGATTGTTTGCTGTTGATATGATAGGTTAGAGTTCAGGTAGATAGCATCATCCGGGCCAGTATGCATAAAGTATCTTGCATCCATGGCAGGGACGCACGAGGTAATAATCCGCCCCTGGACCCCGTTAGGGTTTAGCTAACCCTACCGGTAGGCCCTGCAATCTTGGGTGAGGGAGGTAGTCTGCGCGATGCCCCAACGGTCGGGATGATGACTTGGCAATGCCTAGTCCCCGGCAGCCGGCACGTCCTCAGCGTGTTCGGTAGTAGCCCTTGATTGCCACCTGTTAGGGCAAGGACGGCTTCCTGGTGTAAGCCTACCACGACCGATTCCTTAGCCTCAGGTGCGGTGGTTCAGGCTGACATAGTTCACGTGTCCGTGTCTCACACCCTATGTCGGTGACACCGATCCAAAGATTTAGTTAGGCATGGTGGATCGGATGCGGGCGACTTGCCACTAGACCCGGCAACCCCCAGAGTCTGCAGTAGCATGTTGTGCGCGCTTACGCTCATTACAGCTCCGACTGGAGAGCTCATCGGGATTGTGAGCCAGTGCACCTTTCGTATCGACAGTAGAAAGGTTGAGGCCGGGACTTGTTTCTCGTATAGGGCGTTCTGTGTGATGGATTTTCCGGAGTAAGACCCTGAGTTGGCATCCGAGGAATATTTGTGGATTTAAGCTATGTGCTCTATTCTGTGTTTATATTCATAGCTTGCATACATTCATCTAGATGACCATGTATATCGTATTGTACCCCGGTTGGGGATTCTTACTGAGTAATTCGTTACTCACCCTTATTTTGTGGTTTTCCACAGGTAACCAAGGTGCGAGACAAGATGGCTGAAGGAGGGGCTGTGATCATGGGAACCTGCTGTCATCTCTAACCTTTTTATATTATGACTCGTCTTTTTATTTCCCCTGAATGCATGTAGTCGGGCACGGAGCCCTAGGATGTTTTCTCAATGTTTTTGTGGATTCCAGCATTGTTGTATCTGAGAAGGTTTTGAATGATTTTAATAAATCTCTGATCAGAGTAAACTTTTGGAAATGTATTTGTCTTGAAACAGATGCTTGGAGACAGGGACAGGTATTAGTAAACTGTTTTGATTTCTGATTGAATGCTGAATGTTTTAATTTTTACTTGGAATTCGAAATCATATTTGTATATTGTCTTTACTTTGAATGCATGCATTGGGGTAAAGGCCCATTTAGAGCCCCTTTTGGGTCGGGTCTTTACATATACCAACTGTAAGGAACCGACCAAAAATACGGTCCTAAACCTAAGTTCTCACTCAGCATGCAAGTTAAATACTTCATCAAGCGGTTTAGTGCTCATATTTAAAACCTTTCAAAACATTTAAAAGCGGGGAACACTTAAAACATAAACAACAACCTTCATTTAAGCAAAACCAACAAAGTAAAACAAGCCTGGCCAGTGTTTATAAAATCATACAATACAGTTTAAACAACTTTTAAAACGTCCCCCTAGGACTCCTGTCCGTCCACATGCTGAACAAATTATGCAAACAATAAAAGACAGAGTTTCGGCGGCTCCCATGATCAATCAGCTCCCTCCGCTAGCCGTCCCGGTGCTGTCCCAAGTTACCTCGTGGAAAAACCACAGAAATAAGGGTGAGTATAAACATACTCAGTAAGAATCCCCAACCGGGGTACAATACGATACATCAATCATCTCGCACCCTAGTATACATGCAAACAGTTACCAACACAGATCATAGCTCAACGAGCTTACAAGGCAGAATCTCGAATCCTCGGCAGTCTCCTACTTCTGGCCTAATGATTGGTTCTCATAACCAATCCCGGGACATCTTCGAGGGTCTTTCTCCCTTGGCCAGTTGATCAGCTCAAAAACCGATCCCAAAGATGCCCGACACCCTCGAGGGTCTCTCTCCCTCAACCATATGATCAGCTCAAAAGCCAATCCCAATGGGTGTCCTCAAGGGCCTCTTACCCTCGCTAATAAATCTGGACTATCGGGAGAGTACCCGAAGTTCGGCACTAAATCGAAGGAGGCGGTGTACTCACGAACATTAGCCCGGGAGCTCTCGAACCGGCGACTACGGCGTGCAGCGCGCGCAAGACACCGCATGCCGCCGCAACCGGCGTAAATGTGGAGGCCTAGGTACAAACTACGCGGCGTGCACGCATGCCTAAAGACTCGGAAACGGTGTCATCGAACATGAGAGCGAGGCCCTCAAGACTCATCTATGCGACTGTACCACCAACGTGAAGCTAAGAAACCGCCAAGGCGCAGCTTGCACCATTGGCAGGTGGTTCCGCTCTAGCGAGCTACAAACTAGGCTTATGCCGATGTGGTAGCTAAATCCACATCGGTCGCCTGGGGAAGCAATGTACGTTATGCTTCACTCTACTCCGGACCGGTGGGGACAAAGTACGTTATGTCCGCTCTCTCCCGGATGATGACAAACCCTACTATACTAGCTAAGAGTACAAAATAAGCGATTCTGGCTAAACATACATATCAACATCAATCACACATAACCTAGCATGATACTACGAACTTAAAGCGGGAATCATAAGCATCTTTGGAAGAACAAACCTAGCATGGCACTAATATGTACAATCAGCAAACATGCTAGCAAGAGATCAAACATAGTTGTCTCTATCACTATCATGCTCATAACAGTCAACAAGCATACAAAGCACATCATGATAATATCGCAGGGTCCACACAACCACGGTAAGAAATCCTTACCTGGAAACAAGTGGAAAAAATAACTATCACGAATTAGATAACGACCCTCGAGCTTAAGCGAACACGAGCAACCTAGGCATTTAATAAAAATATCCTAATTAAATAACAACAGCCAATCTACTTAGGGTCCAAAAAAGTGGACGCTCGGGAATTACCAACCGAGAAGGTACTAGGTCTCGGTCCCATCTATCTCGGCAAAATAGGCTCGCAGAAGCAAGTGGGCAGCGGGACGTGTACGGGGCGAGCAGACGGTGTCTTCTTGGCGCGTTAGCGCGAGCAGGGACCGGCGCCGGTGCGGCAGGGGATTGGCGACACGGTCGTGCAGGCGCGGACGGCGCTAGGGTTTCGAAGCGCACCGGGCGCGCGCGTAAGAAGCAACGCGAGACGCCCGACGCAGCGCGCTGGCTGGCGCGCTTGGTAACGGGTTGCGGCGACGCGCGCTGGCTGGCGTCTCGGCGATCAGGTGCCGGCCGCGACAGCGTCTGGCCGCCACCGGGCGAGCAGTGATGATCGGGGAAATGGCTTGCACGATGGCGGTGGGCGGGCGACAGTGTGCTTCGCCAGTGCTGGGCGGTAGGAAATTTCGCTTGAGGTGCAGTGGCTTTCAGTCTTTGCTCGGTTGGGTTTCTTGGTGAGGTAGGCAAGGAGAGAGAGAGAGAGAGAGAGAGAGAGAGAGAGAGAGAGAGAGAGAGAGAGAGAGAGAAATAGTGGTAAAACAAGGGAATGGGATTTTCTTGATTTTCTTTCCTTTTCCTAATTTAAATAGGTCTTCGTGACCTAAATCTCTTCCCCAGGCTTCCTCCTTCGAGTCCCGGCTGAAGCAACCTTTTCTCCTTATTAAAACTCATTTAAACCAAGATTCCAAATCACCATCAAGGGCAAGGGTTCAAATCCCAATGGAAGCACTTAAATTAACAATAATTTTGTTAATTACCAAATCACCTCCAAACTTCCATCCAACTAGCCCGAACTTCTTGGGTCCTGCAACCAACAACAATCAAGCCTCGACAAAGGGAGGGAGGACTGGAATCTCGAAAATCCACAAAACCACGACTGGGTCAAAAAGACCAAAATACCCCTAAGTGTTAAAATAGCTCTAACAGCCCATCCGAACATCCGCATATTTCCCCGAAAACACCTGGGAAACCGAAATAGAAAACTAGGCCGTTACAGATTCCTAGAGCTATTTCGTCTGAGGACTTTCGAGGACGAAAGTCTTAAAAGGAGGGAGTATTGTTACGGCCCAGTTTTCTATTCCGGATCTCGAGGTGATTCCGGTTCAGATTCAGTTGTTCGGTTGGGCCGTTAGAGTTGTTTTGACCCTTAGGGGTATTTTGGTCTTTGGCTCCCGGCGAGATTTGTGATTTTTCAGATCCCGAGCGACTTACGCCTTTGTCGAGGCTTGTTTGTTGGTGGTTGCGAGTCCCGAGATGTTTGGGCTATTCGTTTGGAAGTTCGGTTGTGATTTGGGTTTTGGGCAAAGTTATGGTTGTTTGAGTGCTTCCATTGGGATTCGAGCCCGGACCCTTAGTGTTGAATTGGGAGGTTGAGTTTAGTGAGTTTATTTATTGGAAAAGGTTGCTTCAGTCGGGTCTCGAAGGAGGAAGCTGGGAAATGGGATTTAGGGATTTTAAGGCTTATTTATATATTTGGATAAGGATGGAAAATAAGGATAAAATAAATAAATAAGAGAAAAATCCCCAAAATTCCCATTTTCCCCATTTTTCCTTTTTTTCCCTTTTCTCTCTCTCTCTCTCCTCCAGCCCGAGCCAGCCCCCTTGGTCGCCCAGCCTAGCCGCCCAGCTCCCCCAAGCCCGAGCCCCAGCTCGCCCAGGCCGTCCTCGCGCCAGATCGCCCTGTGTCGCGCCGAGCCCAGCCCCAGCCCTGTGACGAGTCGCGTCGCCCAGCCTCGCCTAGGCCCCGCGTCGCCCAGTCGAGCGCTCAGCATCTGCCGAGCCGTGCGCCTCGTAGCTCGCCGCGGCCGAGCCCAGACGCCTCATGTGATCGCATCGCGTCGCCCCGCGCTCGTCCTTGTAGTGCATCGTGTCGCTCGCACCCGTGCGCCGTCTCGTATTCCAAGCCGGGCCGCGGTCCATCGCCCAGCTGAGCCCGAGCCTGCGCCCGCGCGCCCTTGTCTCGCCCCAGCCCGTGCCCGCGCGCAGCCTCCGCGCCTGCGCCTCTGCCCAGCCTGCCCTGTTGTGTGGTTGGCAGAGCCTTGTGGCTTCTCGGATGGTATTTCCCGAGTCTTTTCTTCGTTGGGCCCTGATTTGTTGGGTGCTGTTTATGGATTTAATTGGGGTATTTATTTAAATGTTTAGGCTGTTCGGGTTCGATTAGAGGCTCGAGGGTCGCTTGGTTGATTTGTGATAATTATTTTCTGCTTGTTCCAGGTAAGGATTTCTTACAGTGGTTGTGTGGACCCTGCGATATATCATGATTGTGCCTTGTATGCTTGTTTACTGTTATGAGCATGATAGTGATAGGGCATCTTTGATTGATCTCTTGCTAGCATGTTTGCCTGATTTTACATGTTAGTGCCATGTTAGGTTTGTTCTTCTAGCATGCTTATGATTTCTGCTTAAGTTTGTAGTATCATGCTAGGTAAGCGTCTTTGATGTCGGTTATTGCTTGCTAGTCAGGAATCATTTTACTCTGTACTCTTAGATAGAGTTGTAGGGTTTCTCATCATCCAGAGGCTGAGAGCGGACATAACGTACTTTGTCCCCACTGGTCGGGAGTAAAGTGCGCGCAGCATAACGTACATTGCTTCCCCCCGGCCGCCGATGTGGATTTAGCTACCCACATCCACATAAGCCTAGTTTGTAGCCTGCTAGAGCGGAACCCTGCCAACGGTGTAAGCCTACCTTGGCCGGTTCTTAGCTTCAGGTCGGTGGTTCAGGCTGCACAGATGAGCGCCGATGGCCTCGCGCTACTATGATCAGTGACACCGCTTCCGAGTCTTAAGCATGCATACCTGGCCCGCGTAGTTTGTCCTTAGGCCCCACATTTACGCGGGTTGCAGCAGCATGCGGTGTGCGCACACACGCGTTAGTTGCCGGTTCGGAGAGCTCCCCCGGGTTAATCTCGTGAGTACACCATTCCTTCCAGTTTAGAGCCAGATTTCGGGTACTCTCCCGTAAGTCCAGATTATTAACAAGGGTAAGAGACCCTTGAGGACATCTTTAGGATCAGTTCTTAAGCTGATCAACTCCCCGAGTGAAAGAGACCTCGGTGATGTCCCGGGATTGGTTAGGATAACCAATCATTAGGCCGGAAGTAGGAGACTTCCGATGACTCCAGATCTTTCTTTGTGAGCTCGTTGAGCTATGATCTGTGTTGCTAGCTGTTTGCTTGCATGCTGAGGTGCTAGATATCCGATGTATCGTATTGTACCCCGGTTGGGGATTCTTACTGAGTATGTTTATACTCACCCCTAATTATCTTTCGGACCACCAATCCGGAACTAACAGAACTTGCTCAACCGCCGAGGGAGGGGTCAACTCCCAAAACTTCCTGACTAGGAATAAGACCTCAGGGCAATGCCCTCCAGCTAGAACCGAACTAGCTCTCGAAACAACAAGAGGACCAAACCTTGGCCCAACACTCACAAGAGGCAAAACAACCCTTACTGCAGCCTCTAGAACACCATCCAAGGGTCCGCCTAACCGGACAAACAACTGCTTCCAAGCAGCCAACAAACTTTCCTTCAAGCTAGCACCTCTACGATCAACTCATGGCTACGGGAGAAATCTGACAACTCCCAGGAGGAAACGGCTCTTACAAGCAGACAACTGAAGGACAGAGAGCTCCACATACGCTCACTGTCTTTCTCCACTAGAGCAACAACATCTAATCTCACGGGGCAACAATAGGGGTCCATCTCAGACTGAACCTCCAAATGCCAAACGGGGCAACTCAACATCCTGGAAACAGGAAAGCCACCAACAGGGCACGAACCACTCGCCCCACGCACAAAACTAATCTCTAGCAGCTCCAAACCACACTTTGTTCAACACCAAGCATCAACTTCCCACCGCACCGGAACCAATCCGGACTCTACTCCAAATAACCACTGGCTTGCTAGTCTACCAAGACTGCTAGCAACTCAACCGAGGCTACAAACTACACGCCTCCAGCTAGCCAACTGAAACTCACTAGCTGGGACTAACTGAGCTCTGGAGAGGCTCTCCACAACCTAGGGTTCTACGGCAACCCTCGACACACACTGACGACAAACGAGCTAACAGTGCAATCGCACGAGCAGGCACAACTCTCCCAAAGATCTCAACCATGGCCAACTCCAACTCCTTGGGAACCAAGAGGACCCGAAACGCTACCGAATGCGTCGTCCTCCTACTCAAACATTAGCCACAACAAGGCTTCTACCCAAGGAAAGGATCCAAACAACTCTCTTAGCCAAGGCGATCAGAAACTGCTCGGCTTTGCTACCACCGCTCTTGTTCAGTTTCCAACTGAACTCTAACCGATGGAACACCAAAAGTTCCATCTCCACACGATGCTCAAGGCTGAGGCAACCTTGCTCTACCAAGGCATAACCAAGCCACACTGAACTTACTTTATACCAAGCCTCTACCAAGGGTGTTTACCCATAAGGCATCCAAATCCTCTCGCAAGGCATCAACTCATCTCGCCTCAAAGCCATCCAACTCGCCTCATGGCATCCAACTCGCCTCATAGGCATCCAGCTCATCTCATGAGCATCCAACTCAAGGTCCCTCTACTGGACCAAACTCGCATCTACGATGCACAACTCTCCTCAAATTAAGGCACTCGAAGGTAGTTGACCGCACTACCAACCACAAGGAAACTCTTGGCCTTAACACTAGCGCGAGACTCATTCGCACCAACACATACCAACCGCCAACCTTCTGACTTACTCAACCTCCAGAAACACTGGGAAGAGGCTCCGGCTCCTCTCGAGCATCCTTTCGCTTGTAGTCCAACGACTACCACTGGACTAGCCCTCTTGCACAACCAACAGGTGCAACTACCATAAACGGATCCAAAGGCTAAAGGAGTACGCTGAACTCCGGACGGCATAGAACCATCTGCTATGCCCAAGCCAAACTCAAGCCTGAACCAGACTTAGTGCCAAAGTGGCACACCAACCAATGCACCTCAAGTGCTATGTAACGACCCAGAAATTTCATCCCGGTCTTCCCGGGAGGCCTAGGGGCATTTTGGTAATTTTGGGTCGGGCCGACAGGGCCGGTTTTGAAATTTTAAATTGCCAGAAAAATTATGAGTCGATTTGAATGGGATCGGGAATTTTGGTGAAGGCATTTGGGCTTGGAAGGATGTGGAAATAAATAAGGAATTAAATAGCGCGTCGAGTGAGATTCGAGCCAGGGACGTGTCGCGTGCTAGGTAGGGGGCGCTGCCAGCCGAGCCACTGGGCGTCTTTGTGCTTCTAAACGCGCCAGCATCGCTATATCCTTGTTTTCGAAGGCGGTTGGTATAAAAGCAGAGCTCGCCCGAAGCTTCTTCTTCCTCGCGATTTTTCTTCGTTTCTCCTTCGACCGACCGGCGATTTCCGGCGATTTCTTACTTCTCCAGCTCCGATTCGATCGTGGTTGTCTTCCCCAGCTCAAAGGTCGATCCTTTTCCGGGCTGAAGGTAAGTTTTTCCTCCTTTCTTCTTCTCTTCTTCGATCCGAGCCCCCTGCTTCCGGGCTTCGTTTCCCGGCCATGGTGAAGTGAATTTCTGGATGGTTTGTGTGCAGCTAGTGTAGGGGAGTTCACCATCAAAGAATCGCTCGTCGAATCCCCGTGGATCGCTCGATTTTGGGTTTTCTCCATCGCCCCTGTTTTCGTGCTCTATCGCCGCTGTGATGTCGCCGAAGCCGCGCACCCTCGCGCCTCTCGCATCGCGCTGCATGAAGCAAAGCCAATGCGCCGTGTCCGTGCGCCTGTCGCCGAGCCGTGTCGCCAAGCCGCGCCCCAGCGTCGTGTCGCGTGTCCTGCTGCCGAGCCGAGCCGCCAAGCCGAGATGAGTCGAGCCGAGCCGAGCCGAGTGAGAGCCGAGCCGAGCCTATTTATTTTATTTTATTTTATTATATTTAATTTAATTTAGAATTTTGTGTGTAATTGTGTTGTGATGGATAGGTTCTCGATAGCTAGTTCGGGTTCGCTCGCAGCCTAGGTTTTTGTTTAATCGTCCCCGGCCAAGGTAAGGATTTCTTACCGGAGTTGTGTGGACCCTGCGATATTATATGTGATTGCTGATTGACTGCTTGTTTGTGTTTATTGACATGTGTAGCTAGGTATTCTATTCTGAATTCCCGATTAGCATGATTTTCCTGATTTAATTCTCATGTTAATCCATGCTAGGTTGTTCCTTTCTAGCATGCTCGATACATGCTCTCGCTTCGTAGTATCATGCTAGGCTCGTTGTATTCTTATTGAGCACGTATTGGATTTTATGGAATTGTTTGTCGTTTTGCTAGAGCAGGTTAGAATTTCAGGTAGATAGCATCATCCGGGCCTGATGCATAAAGTACCTTGCATCCATGGCAGGGACGTCGAGCAAGTCATTCCATCCCTGGACCTCGTGAGGGATTAGCTAACCCAAGCGGTAGGCCCCGCAATCTTGGGTGAGGGTGGCGGTTGTTAATGCCCCAACGGTCGGGATGATGACTTGGCATTGCCTCGCCCCGGCGGCCCGGCATGTCCTCGGCATGTTTGGCAAGAGCCCCCGATTGCCACTGTTAAGGCAAGGGCGGCTTCTGGTGTAAGCCTACCACGACCGTTCCTTGCCCCCAGTGCGGTGGTTCAGCCGACATAGTTTACGTGTCAGTCTCACACCCTATGTCGGTGACACCGATCCAAAGATTTAGTTAGACGTGGTGACCGGATATGGGCGGCTTGCCTTGGACCCGGCAACCCCATAGTGCGCAATAGCACGCGGTGCATGCTTACGCTCATTACAGCGCCGACCGGAGAGCTCCTCGGGATTGTGAGCCAGTGTACCTTTCGTCGACAATAGACAGGCTGAGGCCGAGACTTGTTTCTCGTATAGGGCAACTTGTGTGGTGATATTATTTCCGGACTAAGACCCTAGTTTGGCATCCGAGGCCCAAGTGTGGGCTAAGCTATGTGCTCTATTTTGTGTTTATATTCATAGCTTGCATACGCTCATCGAGATGACCATGTATATCGGGATTGTGTACCCGGTTGGGGATTCTTATGAGTAATTCGTTACTCACCCTTATCTCGTGGTTTTCCACAGGTAATCGTGGTGCGCGACAGGATGCCTGAAGGAGGAGCTGTGATCATGGGGCCCAGTCTTCCAACTCTGATTTTTGTATTATGACTCTTTGTGTTTTGTCTTCCCCTGAATGCATGTAGCCGGGCACGGAGCCCTAGGATGTTTTGTAAATATTTGTGGATTCCAGCATTTTGTATCTGAACAGGTTTTGAATGGTTTTTAGTAAATCTCTGATCAGAGTAAACTTTGGAAATGTATTTATCTTGGAACAGGTGCTTGGAAATAAGGACAGGTTCTAGGGAAATTGTCTAGTTTTTAAAGGGGTTATTTTGAATGTTTTTGTTTTAATTGGAATCCGAAATCATGTATGTGTAAATGTCCTTTACTTTGAATGCATGCATTGGGATAAGGGCCCATTTAGTGCCCCATTCGGGTCGGTCCCTTACAGTTGGTATCAGAGCTCAGAGTCATAAATTCTGTAGTATGACCTGTTGTTGTAGGTCATTTTCCCATGATCACTAGCACTCCGACAGTCATTAGGTACGCCTAAGTTTACTATTTGTTGTTAAAAAAGGGTTAAGAATTTACAATACCTGTCATCTAGTGTATGCCTTGTGTAGTGTTGTGGAGCGGAGACGAGCAGGTTCTGACTCGTTATTGGTTTGGGTGTAGATCGCCAGCATGCCAGTTACCCGCGCCGGAAGAGGACGCCCGAGAGGAGGCCGAGGTGTCAGGATCGGATCTGACACCGCAGGGACATCGTCCCAAGCTGAGACTGATAGCATTCCGCCTGTAGCTCCCCCTGTTGAGCCCAGAGTAGGCATTGAGGCGATCGTGGCGCCGTGAGATCGCTCATGGAGCAGAATTTGCTAATTCTATGAGGTCTATGGTGGTCGACCTGTTGAGTGGCCAGAGGGCAGAGACCCAGGCTTTGTTGGCAGCGCAGCGGGAAGAGTCTCGAGCTCAGATCGAGCAGCTGACTCGTTTGATTCAAAGAGGGCGCAAAGCACTTCACTCCGCAGAGCCAGTGACCTTTGAGGCAGAAGTGGCGGAAGGTGCCGATGAGCTTGGTAAATGGTTGAAGGATTTCGTAAAATGGAACCCTGATAAGTTTGACGCCACAGGTGATGCTTTAGCAGCAGCCAGATGGATTGCCCATTTGGAGTACACCTTTCTGATTATGGTGTGCCCCGATGTACAGAGGCCGAGGTGTGCGACCCATGTGTTAGGGGCGTAGCTAGATGGTGGTAGGAGTCCACCTTGAGTGAGAGACCGGTGGGTCTCCACCACTACACCGGGAGTTCTTCAAGACAGAATTTAAAGCCAAGTACATTAGTGATGAGGCTCAAGAGAAGATGGTAGCGCTTTTCCGAATCTGCAGCAGGCTCGATTCTATAGAGGAAATACGAGAGGAAGTTTTTGAGTATGGCTATTTTGCTCATGGTGATAGCAACCCCTAAGTTGAAAATTCGGAAGTTCATTTGTGGTCCGAGGCGGGGTGTGTCTCGGGATGTCGTGGCTCGCCCCTAACACCTATGCTAAAGCCGCATTCACTAGCCACTATTTACAACGGAAAGTATCCTGTCGAAGCGGTGGCGCCGCTCCGGCAGTGCGGCGTCTGTCCCGGTATAGTAGGGGCGTAAGAGGAGGTTTGAGTTCAGAGGAGGCGGCGGCGTCGCCAAGGCGATTCGAAGCGGGATCGCGTAGAGGATTCCGGCCCGATTCCACCTACGCCCGCCAGGCGGTCCTAGGCGATTCGGCTGTGCCACTTGTGGAAGAGTCCACGGAGCTTGTCAGACCAAGCCCAGGCGGTGTTTCCGATGTGGAAAGGAGGGGCATACGATCCATTCTTGTGATCAGCCAACTATGGCAGTTCAGCCGGTGCAGCAGCAGCAGGGTCGGGTGTTCGCTACGAACCGTCAGGAGGCCGAGCGCGCGAGATGCGCGCAGATGGCGTGCACGCTTCTTGTTTTGGATCATTGTGCATTTGTCTTGTTTGACTCTGGCCCTACGCACTCGTTTGTATCTGTATTGTTTCTTTGAGCATGCTAGGTTGAGATTAGAGCCTCTAGGTTTTGAATTATCTGTTGCAACTCCTTGGGAGTTAATATGTTAGCAAAAGATAGGATTAAGGATGGCCGGATCGAGATATCCAGGAGAGTTCTTTGGTAGCTACGCTCATAGTTCTACCCATGAGTGGTTTCGATGTGATTCTTGGTATGGAGTGGTTAGCCGCTAACCACGCATTGATTGGACCGCCACCGGAAGGAAGTAGTGTTCAAAGCCGCCGGGTCGCCCGACTTCAAGTTTCGTGGAGTTCAGGGTGGGAGTTGGCCCGCCGATGGTGTCAGCTGTGAAAGCCCGTCGTTTGCTAGCTCATGGAGCTTGGGGCTACCTAGCCAAATTGTCTGGAGAGAGCCGTCCCTCACTGACTATTGATCAAGTGCCGGTTGTGCGGGAGTTTGCTGACGTGTTTCTTGAGGAGTTACCGGGGTTGCCCCCGAAGAGAGAGGTTGACTTCACAATTGAGCTCGAGCCAGGGACCCTCCCTATCTCGAAGGCTCCGTATCGTATGGCGCCAGCCAAGTTAAAGGAACTGAAGGTTCAGTTGCAGGAGATGTTAGATCGGGGGTTCATCCGTCCGAGTGTGTCCCCGTGGGGAGCGCCAGTGTTGTTTGTGAAGAAAAAGGATGGTTCGATGCGCCTATGCATTGACTATCGTGAGCTTAATAAGGTGAAAGTGAAGAATAAGTATCCGTTGCCCCGTATCGATGATTTGTTCGATCAACTTCAGGGAGCTTCCGTGTTCTCCAAGATAGATTTGAGATCCGGGTATCATCAGTTGCGGATTAGGGACGCCGACATTCCTAAGACAGCGTTCAGGTCTAGATATGGGCACTACGAGTTTGGGGTCATGTCGTTTGGATTGACTAATGCACCAGCAGCGTTCATGGACATGATGGATATGGTGTTCAAAGCATTTTTGGACAGCTTCGTCATCGTGTTCATTGACGATATTCTGATCTATTCACGGACCAGGGAGGATCATGCAGAACATTTGAGACAAGTGTTGACAGCCTTGAGGGAAAACCAGCTTTATGCGAAATTTTCCAAATGTGAGTTCTGGTTGGAACAAGTGGCCTTCCTAGGTCACGTAGTCTCGAGATATGGTATAACCGTGGATCCTGCAAAGATTGAGGCTGTGAGTTCGTGGGCCAAGCCGACTTGATTCACGAGATACGCACTTCACGGGGCTGGCAAAGTTACTACCGTCGGTTTGTTAAGGACTTTTCCGCCATAGCCTCGCCCCTCACTCGTCTGACGAGGAAGGGTGTCGAGTTTGTTTGGGACGGTAGGTGTGATGAGAGCTTTGCCCGGCTCAAGCGCAGATTTGACTCAAAGCACGGTGTTGGCGATCCGGAGAGGGGACAGTGGTTTCGTGGTTTACAGCCGATGCTTCCAAGTTCGGGTTGGGGTGTGTGTTGATGCAAAGACGGGAAGGTCATTGCTTATGCTTCCCGTGAAGCCATATGAGAGAAATTATCCGACTCATGATATGGAGTTGGCAGCAGTGGTGTTTGCACTGAAGATTTGGAGGCATTACCTGTATGGTGAGCGGATCCAGATGTTTACCGATCACCAGAGCCTCAAGTATCTGTTTACTAAGAAGAAGTTGAATATGAGACAGAGGAGATGGTTAGAGTTAGTGAAAGATTATGACTGCGAGATTCTGTACCATCCGGGTAAAGCCAATGTTGTAGCCGATGCTCTGAGTAGGAAGACGTCACACTCCGCGGTGTTGTTGAGTTCCCAGCCCAAATTACAGAGAGAGTTCGAGCGGGCTGAGATTGCAGTGTTGTTGGGTGAAGTTACTGCCAGAGTAGCTCGGTTGACAGTCCAGCCATCGATTAGACAGCGGATTATTGATAGTCAGCTGAGTGACCCCGCACTTAAAAGATTATTTGATAGAGTTAGTACTGATGGAGATTTTGATTTTGTGTATTCACTAGACAGTGGGCTGACGTACAGAGGCCGGTTGTGTGTTCCGGATGTCGCAGGATTGCGAACAGAGTTGCTCTCAGAGGCCCACAGTTCTCCGTTTGCTTGGCACCCCGGGGGTACCAAGATGTATCAGGATCTTAAGCAGACATTCTGATGGATGGGTATGAAAAGAGATGTGGCGGAGTTCGTCAGTCGATGTCTCACTTGTCAGCAAGTGAAGTAACCCAGGCAGAGACCAGCCGGTTTGTTGCAGCCGCTGAGTGTACCTCAGTGGAAGTGGGAAGAGATCTCCATGGACTTTATTTCTGGCTTGCCGAGGACTCCGAGGAAGTTCTCTCAGATTTGGGTGATAGTCGATCGATTGACTAAGAGCGCACACTTCATTCCCGGTAGAGACACTTATACCGTGGAACAAATGGGCGCAGATTGTTTTGGAGCAGATCATTCGTTATCACGGTGTGTGCTGTGAGGATCGTATCTCGATCGTGATTCGAGGTTCACTTTCGTTTCGGAGAGCGCTCCGAGAAAGGTTTAGGCACTCGAGTGCGCCAAAGATGACTTTTCACCCTCGAGACCGATGGGATGATCGAGAGAGGGTGAACCGCATTCTCGAAGACATGTTGAGGGCTTGTGTGTTGGATTTCCGGGCGGTTGGGACCGATGATTCAGATTCGATGGAGTTTGCATATAACAACGATTATCGATCGGCGATTGAGATGGCTCCATTCGAGGCTTTGTATGGTAAGCGTTGCCGATCTCCCGTGGTTCGGGAAGAGGTTGGTGATAGGCGAGTTTTGGGTCCCGAGTTGTCGCAGAGTTGACCAATGGTGCCGTGCGTAAGATTAGAGCCCGTATGTTGACACTCGGAAGAGCGCCAGAAGAAGAGTTATGCCGATGTTTGGCGCCGGATTTGGAGTTTGAGGTTGGTCAACATGCTTTCTCAAGGTCGCATCAATGCGAGGTGTTTTGAGGTTTGGCAAGCGTGGAAAGTCGAGTCCCCGCTTTGTTGGCCCGTTTGAGATTACGGAGAGGATAGGCGGTGGTCGCTTATCGATTAGCCTTGCCTCCGTCATTTTCGGCAGCAAGGTGCGTGTTTTTCATGTTTCGATGTTGAGGAAGTACGTGCGGACCCGTCGCACATTGTTGATTTTGAGCCTTTGTAGCTGAATGAGGATTTGAGCTTCGAGGAAAAGCCAGTGGGGATTCTTGCTTTTGAGACAAAGACACTGCGTAATCGTGAAATCCGGCTGGTAAAGGTTCAGTGGAGGAGTCAGAGTTCAAAGTAAGCCACTTGGGAGCGGGAGGATGAGATGAGATTGCAGTATCCCGAGCTGTTCCAATCTTAAGTGACTTTCGAGGACGAAAGTCTTATAAGGAGGGAATATTGTAACGGCCCGGAAATTTCATCCTGGGTCTTTCGGAGGCCCGTGGGCATTTTGGTAATTTTGGGTCGGGCTGATAGGGCCGGTTTTGAAATTTTAAATTGCCGGAAAAATTATGAGTCGATTTGAACGGGATCGGGAATTTTGGTGAAGGCATTTGGGCTTGGAAGGATGTGGAAATAAATAAGGAATTACATAGCGCGTCGAGTGAGATTCGAGCCAGGGACGTGTCGCGTGCTAGGTAGGGGGCGCTGCCAGCCGAGCCACTGGGCGTCTTTGTGCTTCTAAACGCGCCAGCATCGCTATATCCTTGTTTTCGAAGGCGGTTGGTATAAAAGCAGAGCTCGCCCGAAGCTTCTTCTTCCTCGCGATTTTTCTTCGTTTCACCTTCGACCGACCGGCGATTTCCGACGATTTCTTCCTTCTCCACCTCCGATTCGATCGTGGTTGTCTTCCCCAGCTCAAAGGTCGATCCTTTTCCGGGCTGAAGGTAAGTTTTTCTTCCTTTCTTCTTCTCTTCTTCGATCCGAGCCCCCGCTCAGGGCTTCGTTTCCGGCCATGGTGAAGTGAATTTACGGATGGTTTGTGTGCGGCTAGTGTAGGGAGTTCACCATCAAAGAATCGCTCGTCGAATCCCCGTGGATCGCTCGATTTTGGGTTTCTCCATCGCCCCGTTTAGGCTCGCTGCCGCGGCTTAGCAGATGTCGCCGAAGCCACAAGACACCACGCGCGCCCTCGCGCCTCTGCATCACTCGCGCGTAAGAAGCGCCCTAGCGCGCGTGTCGCGCGCTGTCGCCGAGCCGTGCCGCTTAGCCGTGTCGCTAAGCCGCGCCCAGTGGCGCGTGTCGCGTGACTCGCTGCCGAAGTCGAGCCGCCAAGCCGAGCTGAGCCGAGCCGAGCCGAGCCTATTTATTTTATTTTATTTTATTATATTTAATTTAATTTAGAATTTTGTGTGTAATTGTGTTGTGATGGATAGGTTCTCGATAGCTAGTTCAGTTCGCCGCTCATGACCTAGGTTTTCGTGTAATCGTCCCCGCCAAGGTAAGGATTTCTTACCGGAGTTGTGTGGACCTGCGATATTATATGTGATTGCTTGATTGATTTGCTTGTTTGTGTTTATTGACATGTGTAGCTAGGTATTCTATTTCGAATTCCCGATTAGCATGATTTTCCGATTTAATTCTCATGTTAATCCATGCTAGGTTGTTCCTTTCTAGCATGCTCGAATCCATTTCCCGCTTCGTAGTATCATGCTAGGCTCGTTGTATTCTTATTGAGCACGTATTGGATTTTATGGAATTGTTTGTTGTTTGCTAGGGCTGGTTAGAATTTCAGGTAGATAGCATCATCCGGGCCTGATACATAAAGTACCTTGCATCCATGGCAGGGACGTCGAGCAAGTCATTCCGTCCCTGGACCTCGTGAGGGATTAGCTAACTCAAGCGGTAGGCCCTGCAATCTTGGGTGAGGGTGGCAGTTGTTAATGCCCCAACGGTCGGGATGATGACTTAGCATTGCCTCGTCCCCGGCAGCCAGCATGTCCTCAGCATGTTTGGCAGTAGCCCCTGATTGCCACATGTTAAGGCAAGGACGGCTTCCTGGTGTAAGCCTACCACGACCGTTCCTTGGCCCCAGGTGCGGTGGTTCAGGCTGACATAGTTTACGTGTCCAGGTCTCACACCCCTATGTCAGTGACACCGATCCAAAGATTTAGTTAGGCGTGGTGACTGGATATGGGCAGCTTGCCTTGGACCGGCAACCCCATAGTTCTGCAAAGAGCACGCGGTGCATGCTTACGCTCATTACTGCCGCCCGACCGAGAGCTTCTCGGGATTGTGAGCCGAGTGTACCTTTCGTCGACGATGATGAAGCCGAGGCGGGACTTGTTTCTCGTATAGGCGACTTGTGTGGTGATATTATTTCCAGACTAAGACCCTAGTTTGGCATCCGAGGCCCAAGTGTGGGCTAAGCTATGTGCTCTATTCTGTGTTTATATTCATAGCTTGCATATGCTCATCGAGATGACCATGTATATCGTATTGTACCCCGATTGGGGATTCTTCTTGAGTAATTCGTTACTCACCCTTATTCTCGTGGTTTTCCACGTGTAATCGTGGTGCTTGCGACAGGATGCCCGAAGGAGGAGCTGTGATCATGGGGATCTTCCAACTCTGATTTTTGTATTATGACTCTTTGTGTTTTGTCTTCCCCTGAATGCATGTAGCCGGGCACGGAGCCCTAGGATGTTTTGTAAATATTTGTGGATTCCAGCATTTTGTATCTGAACAGGTTTTGAATGGTTTTTAGTAAATCTCTTATCAGAGTAAACTTTGGAAATGTATTTATCTTGGAACAGGTGCTTGGAAACAGGGACAGGTTGTAGGGAAATTGTCTAGTTTTTAAAGGGGTTATTTTGAATGTTTTTGTTTTAATTGGAATCCGAAATCATGTCTGTGTAAATGTCCTTTACTTTGAATGCATGCATTGGGATAAAGGCCCATTTAGTGCCCCATTCGGGTCGGTCCTTACATGCTACTACTACCAAATCCACATCTCACTACAGATGGGGCCAGCAAGGTCACTACCTCAAGTGACAACAACTCTGGCTAGGCATACGAGGCTCAACTCAAGCAACCATGCCTATGGCATCTCATCAAACCGAAGGCTCACAGCCTACACTTGCATCTCCACATGATGCTCAACAAAACTCTGGCCGGATCTCTCAACAAGCAGCAGGTAGCTCCACTCTAGGAGCTCACCAAGGAAGAGTGCTCAACTCTACCAAACATCACGAGAAGCGGGAACATTAAACAACAAAGAGCTTGCAAGGGGCAAAAATGTCTCTACATCCGCCTCAAGCCACTAACACGGCAACTTGCCAATCAATCGGGCGATCGTGGTGAAGACTCGCTAGTCCACCTCTCACAAGGGACTTCCACCACAATCTGTTGTACCAAATAAAGACAGAAGGCAGCACACCTCGGCCTCGAGCAGCCAGGCATCCCAACACACGGATGCTAAACTCAAAACCGCCAACCGCTTTACTACTAGCGGCAGGACTTACTAAAACATCGAGCTCTCTACAGGCATCCACTTGCCAAACCGGGCGACTCCATCATCGCCAACAATCTCATCCGAATAAACTGCTGATCATGCCCTCCGGGAACCTCAGGGGCTACAAGAACTCTTTGGGGAAAAATGCCGACACAAACTCTGTCGGTGGGCTATCTGTGCCGGGACTCCTCACTACGCGCTACAAAGCTGCGCTGGTCTCCGCTCTCGATAGCTAAAGACACGCCATCAAATCTCTCATGGTGGAGCACACACTGCTCAAGGAGTCTCACTGAGGCGCCGCTAGCCTCTACCCCCTCCTCTAGACAACTCAACTGCCAGAGCCAACTCTGGCCAACGGGCCTAACAACCCTGGACGCGGCCTTAACATCAACACGATCAGTCCAACTCCTCGGTCGGACATGCCAAGCGTCCTGCTCCTCTGAGTGCGATCAACATATCGGCGATCCGCACAAAGCACCTCCACCCTCTCACTAGGGGAAGCGAAGAATGGGCCACAAATGGCCTACGGGAGTCTAAGCTCTGCCTCCCTCGGGGACGACGTCCCAAGGCATCCGAATCTATCTGGATACCTCAACAAGCTGCTATAAAATGCTCGCACTGCGGAAAGTTGGCATGATGGCTCTCTTATCCCAAACCAACAACGAGTCAGAACCTGCTCGTCTCCGCTCCACAACTCTACACAAGGCAAACACTAGATGAAAAGTATTGTAAATTCTTACCCCTTTCTTTAAAACAGTAAACTTAGGCGTACCTGATGACTGTCGGAGTGCTGATGATCATGGAAAAACGACCTACAACAAAGGTCAGTCTACAGAATCTATGACTCTGAGCTCTGATACCAACCTGTAACGACCCGACCCGAAAGGGGTTCTAACTAGGCCGTTACCTCAATGCATGCATTCAAATCTATAGAAAATTCGCAAGATGGTGTTCGGATTCTAAGTAAAACTAAAACATAAAACATCCATTTAAAAATCAACTTAATTTCCTGAAACCTGTCCCTGTTTCCAAGCACCTGTTCCAAGACAAATACATTTACAAAACTTACTCTGATCAGAGATTTATTTAAAACATACAAACTTTACAACAATGCTAGAATCCGGAAATACATTCAGAAAACACCCTAGGGCTCTGTGCCCAACTACATGCATTCAGAGAACATTTAAAACATCAACATAAACATAAGACTTAGAGTTGAACAACGGGTTTCCATGATCACAGCTCCTCCTCCAGCCATCCTGTCTCGCACCATGGTTACCTGTGGAAAAACCACAAAAATAAGGGTGAGTAACGAATTACTCAGTAAGAATCCCCAACCGGGGTACAATACGATATAATCAGTCATCTAGTACCAAAGCATGCAAGCAAACAAACTACCAACACGGATCATAGCTCAACGAGCTCATAAAACAAGATTTGGAGTCATCGGAAGTCTCTTTCTTAGGCCTAGGGATTGGATACATCGACCAATCACGGGACATCACCGAGGTATCTGTCACTGGGGAATACACCGATCCCTAGAATGTCCTCAAGGGCCTCCTTGCCCTTGCACTAAAGCTGGACTTACGGAGAGTACCAAGTCGCTCTAACGGAAGGAATGGTGTACTCACGACATTAGCCGGGAGCTCTCCGAACCGGCAACTAACGCGTGCGCGCGCGCAAGACACCGCATGCTCTCGCAACCGGCGTAAATGCGGGGCCTAAGGGCAAAATACGCGCGGGCAGTACGCATGCCTATGACTCGGAAGCGGTGTCACTGATCACAGGAGCGCGAGGCCCTCGGCGCTCATCTGTGCAGCATGATCCACCGACCTAAAGCTAAGAACCGGCCAGGGCAGGCTTACACCGATGGCAGGGTTCCGCTCTAGCGAGCTACAAACTAGGCTATGCCGAAGTGGGTAGCTAATTCCACAACCGGTGGTCGGGGAAGCAAGATACGTTATGCTGCGCACACTTTACTCCCGACCTGAGCTAAATCCACCTTGGCGACCGGGGAAGCAAGATACGTTATGCTGCGCACACTTTACTCCCGATCAGTGGGGACAAAGTACGTTATGTCCGCTCAGCCTCTGGATGATGACAAACCCTACAACTCTATCTAAGAGTACTGAGCAAAATCAATGATTCTGGCTAGCAAACAATGACCGACATCAATCACATTTACCTAGCATGATACTACGAGCTTAAGCAGGAATCATAAGCATGCTGGCAGAACAAACCTAGCATGGCACTAACATGTAAAATCAGGCAAACATGCTAGCAAGAAATCAATCAAACTGCTCTATCTCTAACATGCTCATAACAACAAGAAACAAGCAAGGCATATCATGAAAAAAATATCGCAGGGCCCACACAACTCCGGTAAGAAATCCTTACCTGGTCGGAAGGCAACAACACACAACAAACCTAACTGCGATCGAACCCGAGCAACCTATAGCGAGCCAAACAAACACATCAATAATCATAAAATAGCCCTAAATACAATAAAATAAATAGGGCTCGGCTCGAGAGCAACTCACGAGGCGCGGCTGACACGCGAACGAGCCGGCTGCACGGGCTAGGCAAAGAACGGGCGCAGATACAGCGCGAGGATGGCGCTAACTTGGCTGGCCTGGCGCAGCGGGCGCTGGGGCTGGCGCGCGGGGACAGACGCTGAGCGACACAGCAGCGCCTTGCGGCGCGGCGCTTGCTCGGGCTGTTAGCGCGCGCGGCGCGGCTTCAAAGACGAGGGCAGCGCAGACGGGCGCGAGCGACATGACTCGACGGGCGAACTCGGGCGACATGAGCACGGACGAGACCTGGCGACATTGTGCGAGGCTCGGGCGACACTGTGCGAGGCTCGGGCGACACGAGCTGGGCGAGGTTCGGGCGACACAAGCTGGGCGAGGCTCGGGCGACACGAGCAGGGGGAGGGCGACGCGACGCCGGCCGGGTGTGGTGGGTCGGGCGCGGCTTCGGTTGTGGCGAGCGCGCGACTGGGCGAGTGGGGCTCGGGCCGGGCGAGGCAGGCTTCTTGCGAGCAGTGAAATTTGGGCTAGCTCGGGCGAGCAGGGGCTTGGGCTGGCTAGGGCTGGGTCGGCTAGGTGGGGGCTCGGGGAGAGAGAGAGAGAGAGAGAAAATGGATTTGGGAAAAAAAATAAAAGAAAAATGGGAATTTAGAAAATAAAAGGAAAAAAGGGAATAAATGGGATTTTATCCAAAATCCATCCTTATCCACTTTTTAAAACCTCAAAATCCCATTTCCCGGCTTCCTCCTTCGAGACCCGACTGAAGCAATCTTTTCCAATAAATAAAAATCACTTAAATCCAACTCCCAAATCAACACTAAGGGCCCGGGCTCGAATCCCAAAGGAAGCACACAACCAACCATCACTTTGTCAAAGCCCAAACCACAACCGAGCATCCAACCGACTAGCCCAAACACCTCGGGACTCGCAGCCACCAACAAAAAAGCCTCGACAAAGGCAGGAGCTACCTCGAAGCCCTGAAAACCACAAATCCTGCCTGGGGAGCCAAAAGACCAAAATACCCCTAAGGGTCAAAACCGCTCTAAGACCCAACCAAACAACCGAATCTTGACCTGAAGGCACCTCAAAAGCTGGAATAGGAAACTGGGCTGTTACATCCCCTCTCCTTGGCCGAACTTGCAAGCTTCCAAATTCTCTCCATCTCCATTGCTTCCAACTTCAAGGTTTTCAAGTGTAGTTCATCTCCTTCTCCATTGTTTCTCCAAGGTAAGCTTTTCTTTTCAAAATCCAATTCTCCTCTCTTCCTTTTGCCGTGGCCGAAACTAGCTTCTCATGGGGAGATGGTGATTTTTCTTCTTCTCTTCTTGTAGATCCGAGAGGCTTGTTTGGGATAGAGGAAAATTATGCTTGTCCTTGCTTGCTGGAAATCTGAACTCAACTTCCTTCTCCAACCTCCATAGCCGAGATCTTCAAGGTAAGAATAATGGTGTTTTTGTTGTGTTTGACTTATGGTTTGGATAAATCTAACTTGCTTCTCTTCCTTGTGCAAATCCAAACCCTAGCCGAATTGACCCTTGTTTGTGCTTGTTTTGGCCGAGACACCTAGTCCTTTGGGAAGCCTTGCCGAAAATCTATCTTGGTGAGTTGGTAAGTTGTTGTGCTTGGTTGTTTGTTGGGTGTAGTGGCCGAGAGCCCATGGTGTTGAGGAGGCCGAGAGCCATGTTGTGTGTGTGTGTGTGTGTTTGCTCCTAGCCGAGGCTTAACTCATATGGTGTAGTGTTGTGTTGTGTTGCTTGTTGCCCTAGCCGAGAGTGTAGAGGAAGGAGCTTGGAAATTCTCTTGGTTGTGTTTTGCCCTAGCTTGGCCGAGACTACCATTGGAGGTTGAAGTCTTGCTCGGGTTCCGGTAAAGCCCTAATCATTGTTTGTTTGGTTGCCTAGTTTGTTGTAGTTTGGTTTTTGTGCCTTGATGGTTACGTTGTTCGGTTAAAGCTGTGTGGTGTGCTTCAGCTTATGGTTGTGTGGGCCCTGCGCACCTCATTGATAACTCCTAGTTGTGTTTTTGTATTGAACTGTTAGTGGATAGGCTTTTATGCAGGTTGTCTTGACTTTATAACTGTTAGTGGATTAGGCTTCTATGCAGGTTTTCTAGAAAATATAAACTGTTAGTGGATAGGCTTTTACAGGTACCCTGGAAGAGTTCGTGCTTGTAGATGTTCAGCTCTGTTTATTCTCTCTTGTGTGTAAAATGGAATTGTATGTTGTATATGTTCTGTGGTGATGTATGCTTTAGCATGTTGTAGCTAGGTTCTTCTTTGATTATTCTTAGGGTTGGCATGTAAAATATATCCTTTTTATGTGCTTCTCTACTTATTGACTGTTTATCTGTCCGCTTTACATTCTTGTATCCTGAACTTAGTAATTATTTTACCATGACTGTCATAGTGTGTTTAGAGTCATTAAGGAGTCCCGGGTGTCAGTCGAGTTGCGTGCTGGCTCGGTTTGCTCAGATCGCCTTGAGTGTGTTGCGACCAGACTAACCCAGTGTGTGTTGTCCCCAGTTAGCCCAGGGTGTTGCTAACCAGGTAGAGTAGAACTGCCCAGTGTGTTGCAGTTCAGGGCTACCCAGTGTGTTGCAGCCAGGACTAGCCCAGTGTGAGTTGTACCTTGTTGGCCTGTGAGTGTCTGCGACGATTGCTAGGATTGGCCCAGTGTGTTGTTGATCCCAGGTTAGCCCAGTGTGATGCTACCCATGTTGCTACGGACTAGCCCAGTGTGTGTTGTCCCCTGCATCTTTATCCCGTGGTGTTGCTAATCAGTAGAGCGAAGCGCCCAAGTGTGTTGCGATTCGAGAGGTCGCCTGATGTGTGTGCAATCGTGACTAGCCTAGTGTGTTGCTATCCTTTGTTAGCCCAGGGTGTGATAATCTTGTTTACTGTGTTGTTATAGATTGAGAATTACTTTAATTGTACTCATGTTAGTTAGTCCAATGTGTGCTAACCTTGTCTGGCTGTGAGCTTAGACCATGTTGATGATTATCCTGCTGTACTGTTTAAGACTGCCATGTTATGTTCTTTTGTTTGTATGCTAGGGTGTTATGTGATTTGTTGTGCATATTGTAACCCGGTTGGGGGATCCTTACTGAGTGCAATTTGTACTCACCCTTTCTGTGGTTTTCTCCACCAGGTAACTTGGCACAACATCGAGGTGGCTAGAGGAGGGAGCTGATGGATCATGGGCAGGGCGCTGTATAGTCTGGGTCTTTATAATGCATCTTGAAAGTGTTTTGGGAAATTTTTACTGTTGAACTTGTATTTATTTTATTGTTACTTGTAATGTTTTGTAAACTCTGGCCAGAGAGTGTTTATTGTTTTCCTTTGAAGAATTTCCAAACAGATTTTATGTTTCCAATGTTTTAATAAAGATGTTGTTTTTCATCCCTTGAATGATTTTCACTGAATTTTACATGTTGAGTAAGGGCCATTAGGGTTGTTTAGTGTCGGGTCCTTACAACCTGCTACTTAGTGCGTGTACGCATACACCGCATGATGCTGGAAACCAGTCAGGTACATGCCTACACAGTACTGACTTGGTCCAGGTCGACATGCCTAACGACTCGAAGAAAGGTGTCCACTAAGTCACAGTCCTGGAGGCCTTTACCAGCGATTCGAGTCATCCTGTTCACACCTATCGCCCCAAGCTAAGAACCTCCCATAGCAGGCGTACACTATGATCAGGGCCCGCCTATAAGGCTACAAACTAGGTTGGCCAACACCTTTCTCTTTTCCTTTTTCTCAAACAAGCTTCCAAAGGCCTAACCGGTCATAGGTTCGAAACCCAACGAGGACACACAAACAAAACTTATTTTATCTTTTAAACCGAAAGTCCTCCAAACTACTCCAAATGCATTCTAACCCTAGAAAACTGAAACCAAAGAACAACCATTACCGAATGCCAGAAACAGCCCAAAACGCTGGTTAATCACCAAACCAGCCCTAAGGGAAAAATGACCAAAATGCCCCTAAGGGCTAAAACTGTCCTAACGGCCCAACCGAACAACCGAAATAATAATCGAACATACCTAGGGAATCGGAACAGAAATCTAGGCCGTTACACACTGCCACCTTCGGGTCCTCTGCATTTTCAACCGCCGGCCTCTGTTTCGCTTTAGCTACAGGGCAGACCTCGGGACTAGCCTCTGCTTCAGGTTGGGTAGGTATCCTCTTGGGAGGTACCTCATTGTCCGACTCTCCATCATTCACGTGGTTATTATGACTGGTGCTATTCATGGTAATGCAGTTAGCCTAAGGATAAAGCATGTATCATCCTCACAGACGGCGCCAACTGTTGATGCCGAAATTTGGCCCTCTGTATCAACTGTGAATTTATTTGAGGTAGGGACGTTGTGCCTACAAAACAAAATATCGAAACTGGGCACTGGTGTGGTACGTGTACGTGGCCTCGGATGCCTAAGTCATTTACGATGAATTGAGTAGAGAGTTATATTTTCTGGAACAAGAACAGCTTACCTTCCCTCATCCCTCGTCCGCCATATTTATAGGCCCCTGGGATAACTGGCCCCGACTTTACCCATTCGTGTGATGAGAGGTGAGGTCGCAGCGAAATTCCTAGGTGAATCGGCAATAGGCTGGTACCACGTTAGGTGGTTGGAGAAATAGACACCGAGCGCCCCTTGGATCGGGCCTTGCTTGGTCTTTTTCCTGGGTCAGGAGACCATACGACCATTCGACCTAAGGACATTTGGCCATAGGGTCAATTGACCTAGGGTCCTTCGACCTAGGGTCATCAGGTCGTAGAGTCATTTGGCCATAGGCTCATTTGACCGTACGGTCATTTGGCCATAGGGTCATTCGCCCTCCCTTGACCTAGGGTCATTCAACCTAGGTCATATGGCCATAGGGTCATTCGACGTAGGGTTCCTTGACTTGGGGTCCTTCGACCCTATGCCCTTTGACCTAGGGTCCTTCGACCTAGAGTTCCTTGACCTAGGGTCACTTGACCTAGGGTCACTCGACCTAGGGTCACTCGACCTAGGGTCATCGACTCTCTTTCGACCATTTTTAGGCTCAATCCGAGCCTGATTCGTAATGGTTAGGGCCTTTATGGGCTTTAAGAAGCCACTTTCTAAGGCCCATACTTCCTTCCAGACTGTGGGTGGGAGGTGATCGGTCTGTCATATTTCAATTTGCCTGGTCTCAAATTTCCCTATAACAATTACATAACTAGTTATAATGCGATAGATGATTAGTCAATAAAAGTGAAAAGGTGATTATAATTTGTACCTTAAAAAGATAAATCTATTGCTCCTCTTCTAGAGTGATAGTGCCCAACAATGGATTCCAACCATTTCCTAACATATCACTCAATATTTTTTTGAAAAATCCTTCTAAACTTGTCTGAACTTGATGAACTTATTTTTCAGTTGATCTTGAATTTAAACATAACTGGTGCTATCGTTTAACTTGGTTCTCAAATAATTCCAACTAGTTTTTATAGACGTTGTGGTTGGGTGATTACTCTTTGCAACTTCATCCATGAAATTAACAAAATGAGTCTCATTCATGTCTAGTTATGGTCCCTCACTTTTCAACCCATCAATTTGAATATCATCATCAACGCAACGGTTTTCTAATATTTTCTTAGACATCTAGAAACAAGAACAAAAAACATAGTTCAACAACAATATCGAGGAAGCAAAAAACCATCATTCCAACTTTGAAACTACCAAAATCCTATTTCAAATCAGAATATTAACTTTAATTTACCAATTATATATACCTCACTATTGTTAAGTTTAATTTACTAATTATATATACCTCACTATTGTTAAGTTTAATTTACTAATTATATATACCTCGCTATTGTTAAGTTTAATTTACTAATTATATATACCACAATGTTGTTAGAATTTGTGGAAAGTGATGTACAACGAAACTTTGGATAATCTGCATCTAATTCTAATTTTTAAGAACTTACTAGAACTGTCATATTCAAGTTGGAAACTAATTTTAATGCATAAAAAATTATAGCAATAATTTGCTAAGTTAATACAAAGGAATAAATAGACTTCAACCAATATTTCATAATGAATATGATTCTTTCTAATCACACTTCTAATATTTAAAAATCAACCAAATCTCCATCATTCCTTACCATGAATAAACATCAAAATCGTGATAATATCAAATCTTTAAACCACATCGACACCAAAATATAATTGCAAGATTCAACATAAGAAGAAAATCAAAATCAGTAGAATTGGCACAAATTCATGATAGGTTATTTCTGAACATCTGGGACAACCTAACTATTTTGCAACGGAACTCAATGAAATGGAATAGACAAGATGAGTCAAGGTAAGGCAATAAGTTGAACTCAATATTACAAGCAACAACAATCCATAATAAAGCACAACAATTTAAGCAAAAGCAAATGTGCCCACAATCTAAAAAGTTATAGGGGACGATCAAGAAGGAAAAGAAATTGCAGGAATAGAGAAAAAGAGAGATGAGTTGGGGCTAAAATGAAACAAACCTTTGTTGAATCCAAAGAAGAGAATGATAGCAGGAAATGGGATTAATCCCAAATTTCAAACAAAAAAAGAAAGCACAAACCTAAAAACTCTCCTGTCCACTGAGTTGTTACAAGTCCTAGAGGCGTTGTAACAAGTAGGCAAGATCTTATTTTATAGGCTATAGCCTAACGAATTAGTAAAGAGTAGTTGGCATATCAGTAGTATGGCCTTGGAAATATACCTGCAATTGCACCTTACATTACAGCATAAAGCAGCATGTTAACGTTGAAGCTGATTGACATATGAAAGGGCTCTGAAAGCAATTGGTGAATCTGGCAGAAAAGAAAAGATTTGATTTTGGAAGATTATATTTCCAAGGCTGTCGGTCGATGTTTCAATTTTGTTATGAAGAAGAAAAAAGAAGTAAACATTAGACAGTGTTTGAACAGAACAATTCATTTGTAGAATTAGAAAGAATCAATCATCTTTGAATGCCCTCAATAGCTTGGAAAGCCATCGGTTGACGCGTCGCTTCAAGGAGTAACCGACGAGCACGCCGGCCACAAAGCAAACCGCACACAGCTTTGAGCAGCTCAATATGGAGACCCCAACACGCCTGGGAGATGTTGCAGTGCCAACCAACACACCACACGAATCAGAAGACGAAGCCCCCACCGATTTCATTTCTCTCCACTCGCCGCCGCCGCCGCCGCCGCCCCAAGCCTTTAGGGTTTTGCGCTTCTTCTCATCTCCTCCCAATATTCAACTCATTTCTTGTTTTTACACCAAACAAACAATCCCCTCAAATCAAATTAATTAAACCCCCGCTTTCTTTGCAATTAACCAAAAATAGGCCTAATTCTAAAAATTCTGTCTTTTTTAAAAACTGACTATTAAAATAAATATATATATATATATGTAAGAAAATATTTTTAAAAGTTGAAATAAAAACTTATTTTAAATGTTTTTTTTTTCTTTCACTTTTGGTTTTTACATTTTTGAAAATAATATTTCAAAATACATACTTGTAAATTATTTTTAAAATTTTCAAGCGAGTGTTCCAAATATTATTTAATAAATCAATCAGTAACAGGATAATTTTTTGTAGAGGCACTTTCACATAGCTCCTAGCTTAAAGAAGAAAGAAATATTTTTTTCTACTTACCAAGAAGAAGATGAATTTACTATAGTCATCACCAAAAATCAAGAAGAAGATGACTCTTCTATAGTCATCATCATAAACATTTTCATTCTAAAAAAAAACATTTTTTTAACACCGTTGTTTTTTTTGAAATTTTTAAAGTGATGGTGGCTATAATAAAGTTATCATCGCATAAATAAATTAAAAAAAAAATAGACCCATTTTAATAATATGTTTGAAAAAAGATTTTTATAAAAAAAAAATCCATTTCACAATTAACCCCCAAATATACATGTAACTATTTAATAAGCCAACACATGTTTCGCAAAATATCAACCCTACCCACCTTTTTTTTTATTATTACGTTCTATTATTTCTAATCTTTTTAAATTAGAAAAACTGGGTTTTCCTACACAATACACGAAGGCATTTGTATCCATCCCAAGGTTCAAATTTTAGAGACAACAAAGATTTTAAAATTAAGCTTACTGTGGGTTCAAACTTAAACTTCTAAAGAAGCATGTCTTGAAAGCCCTAAATCTTAACCAATGAGGTTGTCTCTTGGGGACTAGTGTAAGGTGACTATAAAACAGACTTAAAAGCAATTCTTACTTTGCATGCTTGAATTTAAAACCATTCAAATCAATGTAAAAACTGGAAGGAACTTAAACATTTCCAAAAGTGTAAACAAACTCAGCATAAATATTACCCAAATAAAGTTAAAGCCTCTAGTAGAGATTTATTTAAAACCAACATAACATAATTCTCCTAACAGAAACTTTGTTCCCAACAACATGGTGAACAAAATACCCAAATAAAATAACAGAATAAAATGTTGGCGGACAACCATGATCCATCAGTTCATCTTCTAGCCGTCCTAGTGTTGTCCTAAGTTACCAGGTAGAAAACCACATAAATAAGGGTGAGTATGAAGGCACTCAGTAAGAACCCCCAGCCGGGGTACAGTATGTAAACAACACATCATCTAGCATCTTAGCATACATGCCATACAACTTACCAACTAGTTGCAGAAACTTAAGTTATCAAAATAACTCCCAATCCTCGAGGGTGTCCAACTCTTGGCTAGGTGATCAGCTCTCTAATTGATCCTGGACACTTGGGAGAGTACCCAATAGTCTGGATCTAAACAGGAAGGAAAGTGTGTACTGACGAAATTAGCCCGAGGGAGCTATCCTCTCGGCATAAACTGCGTGTGTGCGCACACCGCATGTTGCTGCAAATCGAGTAAATGTAGGCCTACACAAACTATGTTGATCCAGGTATGCATGCCTAACTAGACTCAGAATGGTGTCCACTAATCCACAGCCGGTGGAAGGCCCTCGACACCCAACTGTGGCAGCCTGTACAAACCAATGCCTAAAGCTGAGGATCATCCCGTGTAAAGATCCGACCCGAAACACTGTCATAAACCTAGGTCTTTACTCACCATGCATGTGAAAATCATAAATGACACAAACCAGCAGTCGAATTTAAAAACGTTTCCAACATAAAGAGTGAAAAACATTTAATTTAAACCAAAAAATCATTAAGAAAATCCATTCAAATTAAATCAGTGACTGATCAGTACCTTTCTTAAAAACATAAAAGATAGTTCAAAGCAACATTAAATAAGTTTTCCCTACGGACTCATGTCCAACTACATGTTGAATTCAAATAATGAAAATAAAGACACGATAGAGTGTCAGCAGCATCCATGATCTCCCAACTCCCTCCACTAATCGCCACAGTGCTGTCCCAAGTTACCTAGTGGAAAAACCACGGAAAGGGTAAGTACAAACATACTCAGTAAGAATCCCCGACCGGGGTACGATAGAATGCAATCAATCATCTAGCTACCTAGTACACATGTAAACAATTATCAACACGGATCTTAGCTCAACGAGCTGACAAGGCAAAATCCGGAGTACTCGGAAGTCTCCTACTTCGGGCCTAATGATTGGTTCTCATAACCAATCCTGGGACATCTCCGAGGGTCTTTCTCTCTCGGCCAATTGATCAGCTCAAAAACCGATCCCAATAGATGTTCGACACCCTCGAGGGTCTCTCTCCCTCGACCATATGATCAACTCAAAAACCAATCCCAATGGGTGTCCTCAAGGGCCTCTTACCCTCGCTAGCAAAACTGGACTAACGGGAGAGTACCCGAAATCTGGATCTAAACTGGAAGGAAACTGGTGTACTCACGAACATTAGCCCGGGGGAGCTCTCCATACCGGCGACTAACGCGTGTGCGCACATACCGCATGTTACTACAACCGGCGTAAATGTGGCGGCCTAGGGACAAACTACGCGGGCCAGGTATGCATGCCTAAAGACTCGGAAGCGGTGTCACTGAACACAGTAGTTCGAGGCCCTCGACACTCATCTATAACAGCCTGTACCACCGACCTGAGGCTAAAAATCGACCAAGGTAGGCTTGCACCGTTGGCAGGTGTAACGGCCCAGGTTTTCATCCCGATCTTCCAAGTATGTCTCAAGGGTATTTTGGTAATTTGGTCGGGTCGTTAGGGCTGTTTCTGTCTTCTCAGCTGTTTATGTTCTTGGATGTTCAAATTGGGGTTTGCATGCATTCTGGTTGAGTTTGGGTGTTGAGGGTTGCAAAAATAAAAATAAGAGTTTTGCCGGAATAAAAAAGCATCAGCTGGGGTTTGAACCAGGGTGGCCTGGCTAGTTAGCTGAGGGGCCTTACCAGATGAGCTTCAAGCAGTTGTTGACACTCATTCGGCAGGTTATCTTGGTTTGCCATGGTTTTCGGGACTTAAGTGAGTTTGATTAAAAAATAGGTTTTTCTTTTTTCTTCTTCCCAAATCCCTTTGCCGCATCCTCTTCTCCAGAGCTCGTTCTTGCCGTGCGATTTCCAACATCCCGAGAGCTTCGATCGATAGTTCCGGGTAAGTGATCCTTGTGTTTTGATTTTCCTCTCCTTGTTGTTGTTACCTGTAAAGACCCGACCCAAAAAGGGGCTCTAAATGTGCCTTTACCCCAATGAATGCATTCAAAGTAAAGGACAATATGCAAATATGATTTCGGATTCCAATTAAAACTTAAAACATTAAACATTCAAACAGAAATCATTACAGTTTGTTGAAACCTATTCATGTCTCCAAGCACCTGTTTCAGGACAAATACATTTCCAAAGTTTACTCTGATCAGAGATTTATTAAAATCATTCAAAACCTTCCTAGATACAACAATGTTGGAATCCACAAAACATTTAGAAAACATCCTAGGGCTCCATGCCCAGCTATATGCATTCAGGGGAAAATAAAAGACAAGTCATGATATAAAAAGTCAGAGACGACAACAGGATTCCCATGATCACAGCTCCTCCTTCAGCCATCCTGTCTCGCACCTTGGTTACCTGTGGAAAACCACAAAATAAGGGTGAGTAACGAATTACTCAGTAAGAATCCCCAACCGGGGTACAATACGATATACATGGTCATCTAGATGAATGTATGCAAGCTATGAATATAAACACAGAATAGAGCACATAGCTTAAATCCACATATAACCCTCGGATGCCAACTCAGGGTCTTAGTCCGGAAAATCCACACCACACAATACGCCCTATACGAGAAACAAGTCTCGGCCTCGGCACATCATCATCGATCTGAAAGGTGCACTAGCTCAAGATCCCGAGGAGCTCTCTCGGGCGTATTTGTAATGAGCGTAAGCATACACCGCATGCTCACCGATGACCATGGGGTGCCGGGTCTAGTGGCAAGTTGCCCATGTCGATCCACCATGCCTAACTAAATCTCCGGATCGGTGTCACCGACATAGGGTGTGAGACACGGACACGTGAACTATGTCGGCTGAACCACCGCACCTGAGGCTAAGAAATCGGTCGTGGTAGGCTTACACCAGGAAGCCGTCCTTGCCCTATCAGGTTGCAATCAAGGGCTACTGCCAAACACGCTGAGGACGTGTCGGCTGCCGGGGACGAGGCAATGCCAAGTCATCATCCCGACCGTTGGGGCATTTAACAGTCTGCCACCCTCACCCAAGATTGCAGGGCCTACCGGTCGAGTTAGCTAAACCCTAACGGGGTCCAGGGACGGAGTACTACCTCGTACATCCCTGCCATGGATGCAAGATACTTTATGCATTCGGGCCCGGATGATGCTACCTACCTACACTCTAACATATCATATCAATAACATACAATCCAATACGTGCTCAACAGATATAACGAACCTAGCATGATACTACGAAACAAGAACAGATACGAGCATGCCAGAACGAAACAACCTAGCATGGACTAACATGAGAAACAACATAAGGAATCATGCCAATGGGATTTGTAACAGCGCACCTATCACAAAACATGCTGATAAACACAAACAAGCACACAAACAGCAATCACATATAATACCGCAGGGCCCACACAACTCCGGTAAGAAATCCTTACCTTGGTCGGGAGGCTTCTACACATAAAATCCTAAGCTGCGAGCAATCCCGAGCTAGCTACGGGAACCTAGCAAACACAATGATAATCATCATCTATAAGCCTATACATGATAAACAAGGTGCTCGGCTGAGGAGCACTCACACACGCGCGGCGACGACATTGTGGTCGGGCGCCGCGCAGTCAGGTGCGGTGAAATTTGCTACCGGGCGACAGTGGCACGGCATTGAAGCGCGCCCGCTAGCGCGCACGACAAAGCGCTGGCGCTGGCCGCTGCTGCGCTGGGCAAAGCGCTAGGACACGGTGACGGTGAGGACGAAGCGGCGCTGGGCGTGCGATGCGGACGCGGACAAGCAGCTCGGGCGAGGACGTGCGCGCAGGCGATCTGGTGTGCAAGCCTGCGACGGCCGATCTGGCGACTCTGCTGCGGCGGTGGCGAAGTCAAGTGCTCGTGCTGCTGCGGCGACGGCGGGGCGACGGATCGGGCGACTCGGGCGGTGCGCTCGCTGGCTGGGGCGTGCGACAAGGCGACCTGGGCGTGGTCTGTCTGGCTGGAGAGCTGCGATGGTGAGGCTGCCGGCTGGGGGGCTCCTCTCGGCTGGCTGCAACCTAACACAACACACACATACTATTTACCCAGCCAAACAGCACACCAATCGGAGGAGGAGAAGAAGAAAAGACGATCGATACCTACCCAGATTGACGATCGAGCAACGGAGCTGCAAAGGGGATGAACAATCAGATTGGAGAGCTAAGAGGCAAGCTTGGACGGCAAATGGGGGTGTGTTGGAGAAGAAGGACAAAAACCTAATTTCTTTTTCATTTAACCAAATGCACCAAAACTCCAAGATCCAAGGCTAACCATAATATGACGCAGAAAGAACAACAAGAGCTCTCCATAGCTCAACTGGCACGCATCCCTACAGGCTTTCCCGGAGACCCGGGTTCGAATCCCAGCTGCAACACAAATTCCTTTATTTTTACTTTTGCATCTATCCATGCTCAAACCAATCCACAAAGCCTAAAAAACCTTCATAAATCCATCCAATAATTTTAGCAACTAGAAAAAGACATAAACGGCCCTGACGGCTTGACCAAATTACCAAAATACCCCTAGGGCATACCTGGAAGACCAGGATGAAAACCTGGGCCGTTACATTACCGATCCGTTTGGCTTAGGGATTGGTTGGTTTGTTCTTGCTGGCCGAGAGGAGGAGAAAGGTAATGGTTGGTCGTGTGTTTGTTGTTGTGGTTGCAGCAGCACGTCGTCGCCCAGCCGTGCAGCAGTGCCGCCGCAGCCCTTGTCGAGCCGCATCGCTCCGCGAGATTAGCCTATTCCAGCGAGCATAGCCCCTGTCACCCGCAGCCCTTCTCACGCCCGCAACCCTCTACACGCCGAGCCTCGCTAGCTCGCGCTCAAGCTGCCGTGTCGCCGCACCGTGGCCCAGCCGTGTGGCGCAGCGCACTCCCGATGCCGCGCTCGCCGCCCGGCCCTCACGCACGCCGCACGTCGCACGCCCGCGCCCAGCGCCCGATCGTAGCCCCTGCCGCACACACAGCGAGCAGCCCATCCACACGCCGACACCAAGCCGTGTGCCTTGCAGCCTGTCCGTCCACGCCCCAGCCCCGAGCCGAGTTCTGGTTGTATTTTACCTAAGGCCTATAGATTGTAATGTTTGTTGTTTGTTTGTTAGGTTCCCGATAGCTAGCTCGGGTTCTGTTGCAGCTTAAGATCTTTCTTGTGTGTGTTTGCCTTCCGACCCAGGTAAGGATTTCTTACCGGAGTTGTGTGGGCCCTGCGATATTTTCTGTGATTGTTGATTGTATGTATGTTGTTGTTTATTAGCATGTTAGTGGATAGGTGCTCTATTTTGAATTCCGACTGGCATGATTCTCGTGTTATTTCTCATGTTAGTTCCATGCTAGGTTGTTCTGTTCTTGCTTTGTAGTATCATGCTAGGTTCATTGTTTCTACTGAGCACGTGTTAGTATGTTTGCTGTTAGCTGTTTATAGCTTAGAGTTTTGATAGGTAGCATCATCCGGGCGAGGATGCATAACGTAACTTGCATCCGTGGCAGGGACGTGCGAGGCAGTACTCCGTCCCTGATCCGTCGTTAGGGTTTAGCTAACCTTAACGGCAGCCCAGTGCAATCTTGGGTGAGGGTGGCAGACTATTAAATGCCCCAACGGTCGGGGGAATGACGAGGCAATGCCTTGTCCCCTACAGTCGACATGACCTCAGCGTGTCGGCAGTAGCCCTTGATTGCCACCTGATAGGGCAAGGACCGGTTCCTGGTGTAAGCCTACCACGGCCGGTTTCTTAGCTTCAGGTGCGGTGGTACATGCTGACATAGTCATAGTGTCCTGGTCTTACACCACTATGTTCAGTGACACCGATCCAGAGATTCTTTTAGACATGCGTACTGGACCAGGGCAGCATGTTGTAGACCCAGCACCTCCCTGGTTTGCAGCAGAATGCGGTGAGCGCACACGCTCATCACAGTGCCGAATGGAGAGCTCCTCGGTATCGAGATGCGTTGTAGTTTTCTGGAGTAAGACCGTAAGATGGCATCTGTGGTATTTATGTATGGATTAAAGTGATATGCTCTCTTCTGTGTTGTATTCATAGCTTGCATACTTTCTGCTAGATGACCAGTTATATCGTATTGTACCCGAGTTGGGGATTCTTACTGGGTAATTCGTTACTCACCCTTATTTTGTGGTTTTCCACAGGTAATCAGGGCGTGAGACAGGATGGCTGAAGGAGGAGCTGCTAATCATGGAAACCTGCTGTCTTTAACTTTGAGTTTATGTTATGTTTATGTTTTGTCCTCTAGATGCATGTAGTTGGGCACAGAGCCCTTAGGATGTTTTCTGATTGTTTCTGGATTCTGGCACTATTTGTAAACTATTTGGGTTCTGAATGTTTTGAATAAATCTCTTATCAGAGTATGTTTTAAACTGTATTTAGCTTGGAACAGGTGCTTGGAAACAGGGACAGGTTTCAGGACACTTAATGATTGTTTGTTAAAATGAATGTGTAACGGCCCGGGTTTCTGTTAATTGTAAAATAAGGTTTTTAAAAGTGTTTCCAGGAGCAGTTGGATTTATTAGGGTTTCTGGAGGTTTATTGGTCAAGTGCAAAATAGGAATTTTAAAAGGTGCTCCTTGGGGGATTCGAACCCTTGACCTAAAAGAATTTGGAGGCATGGATTTAAATGAGTTTATTTTAGGAGAAAAAGGTTGCTCTAGATGGGACTCGAAGGTGGAAAGCCCAGGGAAGGGAATTGCCAAACCTAATCCTATTTTAAATAGGAAAGAACAGTATGTTTCCTTCTCTTTTCCTTTGCCGCACTCTCAAGCTCCCCCTCCTTGCCGATTTCTCCAGCTTTCTTGACCGTCTCTCCAAGAATCAAGAACCGAGAAGTAGGTTTGCTCCTTCTTCCTTTTCCTTTTCCTCTTCCTTTGGCAATTGTCCTTGGCCGAGCCTTGACCGCCGGGAATTTCGTGTGTGTGTGTGTGTTTTACGCCTACCGAGACTAAAGAGCGAGCCGTCGACACGCCAATGAACGCCCGCTGTGAGCCTTGCCGTGTCGCCCACATGCCGTCTCACGGTGAGCGCACTGCGCACAAGATCGGACCCATTTGCTCACCGTGCACCAACCCTTCGCCGATCGCGCCCGAGCGGCCCGAAAGAACGCACCGCCGTCGTGTACGACCCGGCCGAGCCCAATCCGCGCGTGTCGCCCCGGTCGCGAGCTTATCCGCATCTCTGCGCGCCGATGAGCCCGCAATGATCGCCCGTCCGCGCGCGGCCGGTGCTCGTGTCGCCTTGCTTGCCGAGCTCTAGTGCGAGCCGTCCGCGTCTGTGACCCCTGCCGCACCGCACCAAGACGCCAGCGGCGCCGTCGGCGCTGCGCATGAGCGTAAGCTTTGTCGTTCGCACGCCACGCCGCCCACTTGCCGTCGAGAGCCTGATTTGCCAAGAGTTGGGCCGAGATCTAGTGCCCTCTCGGTTGGTAATTCTCGAGCCTTTATTCTTTTGGACCCTAAGATGTTAGCTGTTGTTTGTTTAATTAGGTTGATTTTATTGATTGCTTAGGTTGCTCGGGTTCACTTAGAAGCTCGAGGGTCGCTTGTTGATTGTGGTAGTTATTTTCTGCTTATTTCTAGGTAAGGATTTCTTACCGGGGTTGTGTGGACCCTGCGAATACTTGTTAGCAAATCATACCTTGTAACTGTATGAGATTCCTTGTGAATAAGATTCATGTTTCCTCTTGATGGCATGTTGTGTTCTGTTCGTATTCAGTTAGTTCCATGCTAGGGTTTTCTTATTCTGGCATGTCCATGTTTCCTGTTCGTTTCTGTTAGTTCATGCTAGGGATAGACAGGTAATGTATAAGGTAGGAGACTATAGGGGTTATTAGTTTGGTTCCGCTTGGGTAAGTCCCCGATAGGCACCAGTGCGTTGCTAGTGTATGTAAGTCCCCGATGGGCACTACACTGCTGACTTTATGTGTAAGTCCCCGATGGGCATTGTTGACTGAGAAATTTTGGCCAGTCATAGATCGCCACGTCATTATCCCAAATTTAATGACGAAAATTAAATTAAATTTTGAGAAAATATTTTCCAAAATTGATTTGAACCAAAAGTTGGGTTTTCTTGAATTTGGGTCAAAATTAAACCAGACCGAAGTTCGTTTAGTGAACCGAACCAAAAAGTCCAAATAAAAAAGAACCAGGCCCAAGGCCCAAACCCATCGAGGCCCAAGCCCATGGTCCATAAGAGCTCTATAAATAGAAGAGTTCTCCTTCATTTGAAGGGGTCAGAAATTTGAAGCTCTAGAGAGAATTCCACCAAATCGAAGACTCTCCAAATTTCCAAGGATCAAACAGCCTTTGAAATCCACTTCAAAAGCAACCAAATACAAAGAACGCTCATTCTGTTCTTCATTCAGAGAGAAAGAATCAGAGGATCAAACATAGAGATCGAACCACTTTCGCACAAACTCATCTCAAACTGAAGTTCAACTCCACGAAACCAAATTTCTCCGAAAACCTCGTGTGAACAAATTGGCACGCCCAGTGGGACCTCTCTACCTCTCATCTCAATCTCTCACACAAATCAAGCCACCATGTCTGGAAAAGCCACATCAAAGACCGTTGCTCCAGAAGGCATGATCAAAGGAGGAAACACTACCTCGAAGGTGCTTGCTCCAAGAAACTACACTGGACCTATCACGCGTAGTCGTTCCAAGTCCGTCGAGAGCAATGAACCTCAAGTAACACCAAATGTGATCGCAAAAAGAATCGCAGGACTACTAGAGGGGACCTCTGATGAAATTGTCGTCAAAGATAACCCATTGTTCGACCAAGTCAGTCTTACCGTTGATCAACCAAAGGAGACATCTAATCCTGATGTGATGTTTGTTATGATGGCTGGTGATGGAGGCGATTATCGAATGGCAGAGTTTGAAAGAAAGCTCGAGCAGATGATGAAAACAATTGAGGAAAGAGACTTAGAGATCGCTTACCTCAAAAATCAAATGCAGAAGAGAGACTACTGAATCAAGCCGCGAGTCCACATGAGAGAGTCAATGATAAAGGAAAGAACCCTCTCCTTGAGGCACAACCACAATCGCACTCTCGGCCTCGGGTCGCTTCCTTATCTGTCCAACAGCTACACGACCTGATCACAAACACTATTAGAGCTCAAGGTGGTGGGCTAGTTCAAAGTTCTCTTTTGTACTCCAAGCCATACACAAAGAGAATAGACAACTTAAGAATGCCTGCAGGATACCAACCGCCTAAGTTCCAGCAGTTTTATGGAAAAGGCAACCCCAAACAACATGTTGCTCATTTCGTAGAGACTTGTGAAACCGCTAGAACTCGAGGAGACCTTCTCGTCAGGTAGTTTGTCCGAACGTTAAAGGGGAATGCGTTCGACTGGTATACTGATCTTGAAGCTGAAACGATAGACAGCTGGGAAGAGTTGGAGAGAGAGTTCCTTAATCGGTTCTATAGCACGAGACGGACTGTCAACATGATAGAATTAACAAATGCGAAGCAGCAGAAGGGCGAGCCTGTCGTCGACTATATTAACCGTTGGCGAGCTCTAAGTCTGGACTGCAAAGACCGCCTCACTGAAACGTCCGCGATCGACATCTGTATCCAAGGCATGCATTGGGGACTTCTATACATCTTGAAGGGAATCAAGCCTCGCACCTTTGAGGAGCTGGCCACCCGAGCTCATGATATGGGGTGAGCATTGACGCAAAGGAAACAAAGATTCTCCGCCTTAGAAACCCGTAAAGAAAAGAAGGATTTCAAGCCCACGAGAAAAGTTACAAAAATGTGGCAAAGGAGTCAATGACCATCGGTGCAACTCCATTAAAGTTTTCCTCAAAAGCAAAGGAAACAAAAGCTGAGAAACGACCAGTTGTAGAGCAACGACGTCGCCTAATGCTTCAGGAAAGACAAAAAAAATTCTATCCATTTCCAGACTCCGATGTTGCTGACATGTTAGAGCAACTGCTGGAAGCAAAACTCATCCAATTGCCTGAGTGCAAGCGTCCCGAGGAGTTAGGCAAGGTAAACAATCCTAACTACTGTAAATACCATCGCGTTGTCAGCCATCCCATCGAGAAATGCTTCGTTCTGAAAGAGTTGATCCTTAGATTGGCTAGAGAAAAGAAAATTGAGCTGGACTTAGAGGAAGTAGCTCAAGCAAATCATGTTGTTGTGGTTCTTCAGCCTAAAATACAACCACTCAAGGGTGCAACAACTTTGTGGTCTCTCAAAACTTGATTCAATTCGGCTCCCTTGAGCCAGTTTTTGTTCAAAGTCAAAGGAGATCCTCGGACCACAACCTTCAGGCGGAAAATCAACAAGCTTCCATCCAAGAAAGATGTATTTTAGAGCCAACCGTAGATGAGAATGAAGGTTGGACTGTTGTAACCCGTCGCAGGAAACAAAAACAAACATATGCTCAGAAAGAATCACGTTTATTTCAAGAGTCGAAGAGGAAGAGATTGCCTAAGAAACGAGGCAAAAAATGTGTAAGGAAATCTAAGCCCATCATAGAGGAGAACGAAGATTTTCTACGAGCACGTCATGCTATAACGTTGGCTGATTTCATCCCGAAGGAATTTTTGCGTGAAGGAAAAGATGAAGTGATAGAAAGTGCTACATGTCATGCAATTTGCGCAAGTGATGACTCGGCGAGCTCTTCAAAAGCTGTCATTGAGCCTAAAGCTACGTTCTCTTTCAACATTGAAGATTTGATATCACTTCCTCAAATAGATAAAAACTCTCTGATTGAGGCATTATTAGACTCAAGTAGCGAAATGTCAAAATACCTGTGACACACGCTCACAATTCGGCATGCATGTCCATAAGTTTCACAGACGAGGATCTATTGTTGGGATCGAAGCGTCATAATCGTCCTTTGTATGTCTCGGGCTATATACGAGAGCAAAGAGTCGGGCGAATTCTCATTGATAATGGTTCGACCGTCAACATAATGCCAAAGGTAACCTTGAAGCAGCTAGGCATCTCCATGGAAGAGCTCTCCGACAGCAAGTTATTAATCCAAGGCTTCAACCAAGGTGGGCAACGAGCGATTGGCATGATACGGCTTGAGGTCATCATTGGCGAGCTGAGTGCAGATGCTTTGTTCCATGTTATAGATTGTAAGACAACATATCGACTACTATTGGGACGACCCTGGATTCATGAAAATCGAGTTGTTACCTCCTCGTTGCATCAATGCTTTAAGTTTTACCAAGACGGGGTTAAGAAAGTAGAAGCTCACACAAATTCGTTCTTGGAGGCCGAGTTTCATTTCACCGATGCAAAATTCTATGCAAAAAACGAGACTGTGGAGAAAATAGTGCCACAGGAGGTCCCTGAGATAAAAGAAAATGAAAAGCTAAGCTAAAACCAGAGGCCGACATAAAAAAGAAATGGGTAGTGAGAGAAGAAAAGTCATGCCCTGTAAAGATAGAGGCTTCAACGAGTCTAGTAGCTCCTAAGGCTCCAAAAGATGAGAAACTTCCAAACTCACCCATCTTGCGCTATGTCCCTATATCCCGACGGAAAAGGGTGAAGCACCTTTCATGAATGTTCTAAAGATTTGAAACTAGGTGATATCGAAGTATTAAAGCAAAGTTTCACCACTCCTTTGACAAAGATGCAAAAGCAGTGGAGTCAAAGGTACGAAGAAGATGAGAAGAATGTGGCTTTGCCTGAGAAACGAACAAAGGATGGATTTGACCCTAATGCGTACAGACTGCTGGCTAAAGCAGGGTATGATTTCACGACACATACCGAGTTCAAAGGCTTAAGTATGTTTGATGACCAAGCCGAGCTTTCTTCGACGCAAAAGAAACTGTTGAAGAAAGGTTACGCTCTACCAATGTCAAGAAAAGGACTTGGATATAAGTCACCAGAACCAATTCGCATAACAAGAAGAGATAAAGAAAAGATGGAAGATGCCAACCACATAACGATTCAAGAGGTTGAAGAGTCGAAGAAAGAGAAGAATATCGGTCCCAAAGTACCCACCCTTAAACGCATTGGATCATCAACTTATCGCGTTGCCACATTTCAAAGGTTGGGTACGGTAACAGGAAAAAATAAAGAAACATCTGTTATCACCAATAAGATGAAACCCTCAATCTTTAACAGATTAAGTAGGCCCGTAGAGCAAAAACAAACTCTATCTTGGGGTGGAGTGCAACCACCCATCTTTCAAAGGTTAAGCAGACAAGTAAAGGGAGAGGAAGATACAAGCTCAACTACAAATTTGAACCGACAATCAGTTTTTCAAAGATTAAACTTAACCACGACAAAAGACCGGGGGCATCCCAAGTCTGTGTTTGACCGAATCTCTCATGAAAGCTTAGGGAGAACTGTCAAAGACAACTTACCAAGCAAGATAAGGAGCAACAAAGATATCTGCAGCGTTGTTCCGTCTCGCATGAAAAGAAAGATGTTTGTTACCATTGAAACTGAAGGTTCGTTGAGAGTAAAGCGGCGTGATGTTGTCTTCACTAATCCGGGAAAAGAGAAAATAAAACAAGAAGAAAGCAAGGCTTTATGTCACCACATCACCGTCCTAGAAGAGACAGAGGTTGAGGTAAGTGAACAAGATGTTGATGAAGCACCACTCCTGTTAGAAGATGACATTCAATCCACGGTAGATGAGCTTAAAGAAATAAATCTTGGCACAGAAGACGATCCGTGCCCAACTTTCATAAGCACGTTGCTTACGCCCCAGGAAGAGACCGAGTATCTAAGTCTACTTACTACATACAAGGACATCTTTGCCTGGTCATACAAGGAAATGCCGGGACTTGATCCAAAAGTCGCAGTCCATCATCTAGCTGTTAAACCTGGATCTCGACCGATCAAGCAAACTCAGCGGCGATTTAGACCAGAACTTATCCCACAAATAGAGGTCGAAGTAAATAAGTTGATTGAAGCTGGGTTTATCCGTGAAGTAAAATACCCAACATGGATCACCAACATTGTTCCAGTAAGAAAGAAGAATGGACAACTTCGTGTTTGTGTTGATTTTCGCGATCTGAACAATGCATGTCCGAAGGATGATTTTCCATTGCCTATTACAGAAATCATGGTTGATGCCACTACTGGACATGAAGCTTTATCTTTCATGGATGGATCATCGGGCTACAATCAGATAAGGATGGCTCTTGAAGATGAAGAAATGACTGCCTTTCGAACTCCAAAGGGAATATACTGTTACAAGGTCATGCCGTTCGGACTGAAGAATGCCGGTGCAACCTATCAGCGAGCAATGCAGAAGATTTTTGATGATATGCTGCATAAAAATGTTGAA
This sequence comes from Sicyos edulis, assembly GCA_036507275.1. Taxonomy (NCBI): domain Eukaryota; kingdom Viridiplantae; phylum Streptophyta; class Magnoliopsida; order Cucurbitales; family Cucurbitaceae; genus Sicyos; species Sicyos edulis. Next base: position 894,482 of record CM071847.1, read on the forward strand.
TGCTATGTTGACGACCTCGTCGTTAAATCTGTAAAGCGACGAGATCACTTAGAAGAGCTTAAGGTAGTCTTCGATCGACTAAGAAAGTATCAGCTGAAGATGAATCCTCTCAAATGTGCATTTGGAGTTACTTCGGGAAAATTTCTAGGGTTCATCGTGAGACATAGAGGAATTGAGATAGATCAGTCGAAGATCGATGCGATACAAAAGATGCAGCCGCCAAAGAATTTACACGAGCTTAGAAGTCTTCAAGGGCGCCTAGCTTACATCAGAAGATTCATTTCAAACCTAGCTGGTAGATGCCATCCTTTCCAAAGATTAATGAAGAAAGGAGAAATCTTTGAGTGGGATGAGGCATGTCAAAATGCCTTCGAAAGCATAAAGAAATATTTGCTTAACCCTCCTGTCTTGAGCGCCCCTATAGCTAGAAAACCATTGCTTTTGTACATCACCGCACAAGAACGATCATTGGGGGCATTATTTGCGCAGGAAGGAGAAGGTGGAAAAGTGCGAGCACTATATTACCTAAGCCGAACTCTCACAGGAGCAGAACTAAACTACTCTCCCATTGAGAAGATGTGTTTGGCTCTTTTCTTCTCCATCGATAAACTGAGGCATTAATGCAGGCGTTCACCGTATGTTTAGTTGCAAAAGCAAACCCAATCAAATATATTTTGTCCCGACCGATAATTTCAGGACGTCTGGCTAAATGGGCAGTTCTTCTTCAACAATACGACATTGTTTACGTCCCGCAAAAAGCTATGAAAGGACAAGCATTGGCAGACTTCTTAGCGAGACCACCCCATTCCCTCGTGTGGAAGTTGTGTGAAGACTTTCGATGAAGAAGTATTCACTGTTGAGGTCATAAACCCGTGGACAATGTATTTTGATGGTGCAGCACGAAAAAGTGGTGCAGGTGCAGGTGTTGTCTTTATTTCACCCGAAAAGCATATGTTGCCTTATAGCTTCACTCTCTCAGAACTATGCTCAAATAATGTAGCAGAGTATCAGGCCTTAATAATCGGTCTTCAAATGGCCATCGATATCGGCGTAAAGTAGATAGAGATATTCGGCGATTTGAAATTAGTGATAAGCCAAGTCCTACTCCAATATGATACAAAGCATGAAGACTTGAAACCATACTTCACATATGCTAGACAATTATTAGAGAAGTTCGATAGCTTCATCATAGAGCATGTCCCAAGGTCGGGAAATAATAGGGCCGATGCATTGGCTAACTTGGCTACTGCGCTGACAATCTCTGATGAGGAAAGTATGAGCATTACACTCTGTCAAAAATGGGTCATACCACCACCCGAAAATGGACATCATGAGACTAATGCAATATCTATTTATGTGATCGAAGAGGAAGACTGGCGCCAACCCATCATTGACTACCTTCAACATGGGAAGCTCCCTACAGAGCCTCGACGCAAGGCAGATGTACGAAGAAGATCTGCTCGATTTTTCTATTACAAAGAGACTCTTTATCGTCGCTCCTATGAAGGACTCCTTCTTCGATGCTTGGGAAAACATGAGTCAGATATAGCACTAGAGGAAGCGCACTCAGGAATTTGTGGTGCTCATCAGTCCGGTCCAAAGCTTCATTTTCAGCTAAAAAGGATGGGTTACTATTGGCCTACTATGGTCCAAGATTCGATGGAGTACGCAAAGAAATGTGAAGCTTGTCAAGTCCATGCGAATTTTATACACCAACCGCCAGAGCCTCTTCATCCAACCGTTGCTTCATGGCCATTTGAGGCTTGGGGACTTGATCTTGTAGGCCCTATAACTCCAAAGTCATCAGCAGATCACTCTTACATTTTGGCTGCGACCGACTACTTTTCAAGGTGGGCTGAAGCGATTCCTCTGAGGGAAGCAAAGAAAGAAAATATTGCAAATTTCATTCGAACGCATATAATCTACCGTTACGGCATTCCCCATCGCATTGTAACACATAATGGAAGACAATTCTCCAATAGCTTGATAGATAAGTTATGTGAAAAATTCCATTTCAAACAACACAAGTCATCTATATACAATGCAAGACAAATGGGTTGGTGAGGCGTTTAACAAGACCTTGTGCAACCTATTGAAGAAGATAGTCTCCAAGGCAAAGAGGGATTGGCAGGAAAGAATCGGTGAAGCATTGTGGGCCTATCGGACTACGCATCGCACACCTACCGGAGTCACACCATATTCTTTGGTCTATGAAGTAGAAGCCGTACTTCCATTGGAGAGAGAAATTCCATCACTTCGAATGGCCGTACAAGAAGGGTTGACAGTTGAAGAAAATGCAACACTCCGCCTCCAAGAGTTAGAAGCATTGGATGAAACAAGACTTGAAGCTCAGCAAGCATTGCAGTGTTATCAAGCACGAATGAGCAAAGCTTTCGACAAAAATATCAAGCCTCGTTCGTTTCTAGTTGGGGATCTTGTACTCGCTGTTAGAAGACCTATCATCACGACACGACATACAGGAAATAAGTTCACACCTAAATGGGATGGACCCTATGTTCTTCAAGAAGTCTACACTAACGGAGCTTACAAGATTGTGGATAAGAACGGACTAAAAATTAGCCCGATCAACGGAAAGTTTCTTAAGAAATTCTATGCTTAAGAGTGTAACACTCCTTGGCGTATGAGTATAAACTGCAAGCTATGTAATTGAACTACGTTATGACTTGATCCCTTCCTTAAAAAAAGGGTACGTAGGTGTAACGGCCCAAGTTTTCATCCCGATCTTCCAGATATGCCCTAGGGGTATTTTGGTAATTTGGTCGGGCCGTCAGGGCCGTTTATGTCTTTTTCAGTTGTTAAAATTATTGGATGGACTTAAGTAGGATTTTTGATGCATTGTGGATGTGTTTGGGCATGGAGAGATGTAACGGCCCAATTTTCTTTTCCGGTTCTCGAGGAGCTTCCAGTTCAGATTCAGTGGTTCGGTTGGGCCGTTAGAGCTATTTGAACCCTTAGGGGCATTTTGGTCTTTTTGCTCCCCGGGCAGGATTTGTGGTTTTTCAGGGCTTCGAGGTAGCTCCTGCCTTTGTTGAGGCTTGTTTGTTGTGGACTGCGAGTCCCGAGATGTTTGGGCTTTTCGTTTGGGATTCCGGTTGTGATTTGGGTTTTGGGCAAAGTGATGGTTGTTTGGGTGTTTCCTTGGGATTCGAGTAGGGCCTTGATATTGGTTTGGGAGGCTGATTTAAGTGAGATTTGTTGTTTGGAAAGGTTGCTTCAGTTGGGTCTCGAAGGAGGAAGCCGGGAAATGGGATTTCAGGATTTTAAGGATTTTTGGAAAAATTGGAAAATGGATAAATTGGATTTTTATTTGGATAAGGTTGGAAAATAAATAAAAGAGAAAAAGAAAAAGAAAAATCCATTTTTTCCCCATTTTCCCTTTTCTCTCTCCTCCAGCCCGAGCCCCCCCCCTTTGGCCCTCTCCTCCCTGCCCGAGCGCCCTTGGTTGCCCATCCCTAGCCGCCTAGCCCGAGCCAGCTCGCCTAGCCCAGCGCCCAGCGTCGCCCGAGCCACCCCAGCGCCCAGGTCGCGTCGCCCTACCCTTCGCCTGCGCGTCGTCGCCCACGCGTCGCCAGTCCGCCCGTGTCGCCCAGCCTTCGCCTACCGCGTCGCACGACAAAGACCGAGCCCACCCCACCGCCTCGTGCGCCTCACGGTGTCGCCAGCCACCCGTCGAGTCGCGTCGCACATTGTCGCCCAGCCCCGCGTCGCCCTCGCCGTGATCCGTGCACCCTGTAGCTCGCCGTGCCGTGCCAGCTCGAGCGCCCCGAGCCCGTCGCGTCGCGTCGCCTAGCGCGCGCCCCTGTGCTTGCCGAGCTCGCGCCCGCGCGCCGTCCCCTGTGCCGAGCCACGCCGCGCGCCACGCGCGCGCCGCCTCGTCGGCTTGCTTGCGCGCGCAGCTCTGCGCCCTGCGCGTGTGCCTGCGCTGACTGCACCAGCGCGCCTGCCGCCCGCGCCCGGCTGCTTGTGTGTGTTGGCTTGGTCCGAGCCTTGTGGCTTCTCGGATGGTATTTCCCGAGTCTTTTCTTCGTTGGGCCCAGATTTATTGGCTGCTGGTTATGGATTTATTGGGCTGTTTATGTATTTGATTTGGGTGCTTTGTTTGATGTATAGGCTGTTCGGGATCGTTTAGAGGCTCGAGGATCGCTCGATGATTTGTGATTATTATTATTGTTTTTCTGCTTGTTCCAGGTAAGGATTTCTTACCGTGGTTGTGTGGACCCTGCGATATATCTCGATATGCCTTGCTTGTTTGCTTGCTGTTATGAGCATGTTAGAGATAGAGCAGTTGATTGATTTCTTGCTAGCATGTTTGCCTAATTTTACATGTTAGTTCCATGCTAGGTTTGTTCTGCCAACATGCTTGTGATTCCTACTTAAGTTGTAGTATCATGCTAGGTAATGTGATTTATGTCGGTCATTGCTTGCTAGCCAGGAATCATTGATTTTGCTCTGTACTCTTAGATAGAGTTGTAGGGTTTGTCATCATCTAGAGGCTGAGCGGACATAACGTACTTTGTCCCCGATGAGCTCTGTGTCGGGAGTAAAGTGTGCGAAGCATAACGTATCTTGCTACCCCCCCCCGACCCACCGGTTGTGGAATTAGCTACCCACGGCGGCATAGCCTAGTTTGTAGCTGCTAGAGCGGAACCCCGCCATCGGTGTAAGCCTCGCTCTGGCCGGTTCTTAGCTTCCAGTCGGTGGATCATCTTTGCACAAATGAGCGCGAGGGCCTCGCGCTCATCGTGATCGATTACACCGCTTCCGAGTCATAGGCATGTGCACCTGGCCCGCGTAGTTTGCCCTTAGGCCCCCGCATTTACGCCGGTTGCAGAGGAGCATGCGGTGTGCGCGCACACGCGTTAGTTGCCGGTTCGGAGAGCTCCCCCGAGCTAATGTCGTGAGTACACCATTCCTTCCGTTAGAGCCTGACTTCGGGTACTCTCCCGTAAGTCCAGATTAGTGCAAGGGCAAGGAGGCCCTTGAGGACATTTTAGGGATCAGTGTATTCCCCCCAAGTGACAGATACCTCGGTGATGTCCCAGGATTGGTCAGTGTATCCAATCCCAGTTAGGCCGGAAGTAAGAGACTTCCGATGGCTCCAGATCTTGTTTTATGAGCTCGTTGAGCTATGATCTGTGTTGATAGCTGTTTGCTTGCTTGTTGAGGTGCTAGATGACTGATGTATCGTATTGTACCCCGGTTGGGGATTCTTACTGAGTATGTTTATACTCACCCTTATTTATCTTTCAGGTAGCTTGGAAAAACACCTGGAGGGCTAGCGGAGGGAGCTGATTGATCATGGGGAGCCGCCGGCACTCTGTCATTTATTATTGCATTGTTATTCAGCATGTAGATGGACATGAGTCCTAGGGGAACATTGTTTAAAACGTGGTTTAAATTGTATTGTATATTTTTATAAATCATCGCTGTGTTTTTTACCGTTGGATGGTTTAAATGAAAACTGTTGTTTATGTTTTTAGGGTTCCCCCTTCTCATATGTTTTGAAATGATTTTTAAATATGAGCACTAAACCGCTTGATATCATATTTAACTTGCATGCTGAGTGAGAACCCCGGTTTAGGGCCATGTTTTGGGTCGGGTTTGTCACAAGAGATGCAAAAGAAAAATAGGGATTTAATGTTGCAGCAGCTAGGATTCGAGCCAGGGTGGCCTTGTGTGCTAGAGCAGGGCCTTGCCAGTTGAGCCACCAAATGATCTTGTTGCTCTGTACGCAACATATTTTAGTTAGCCTTGAGTTCTTGGGGTTTTGGTGCATTTGATTAAAATGGAAGGAAATTTAGGTTTTTGTGTTTTATTCTCCAAACCCCCCATGGCCGCCCAACCCTCTTCTCTCTAGCCATCTTGCATGAGTCTTCTCCCTAGAGTCCTCCGAGTGTCATTCCAGCCAGCCAAGCAACCCAGCCGAGCAGCCCGGTCAACAAGCCCAGCCAGATCGCACCAATAGCATCAGCGCCAAAGAAGACGCGCAGCCCGAGCTCCCAGCGCCCAAAGAGAGCCGTCGCGACGCACTGCATCCGCGTGCCCATCGCCGTCGCAGACGCCGCATCGCGTTGCTCGCCCACTCGCGCCAGGCGCCATCGCCTAGCCAAGCTCGCGCCCGTCGCCGTCCCAGCGCGTCCGCGCCCAGCCCAGCGTCTTTGTGCCGCTCGCCGCCGTGTCCGCTGTCGTGTCCGCTGTTGCCGTCGCGCCATCCGTGCCTCCCAGCGCGTGCGGCGCCAGCCCTACCACCCATCTGCGCCCAGCAGCAGCCCCTCAAGTGCAGCCTGTCCATCAGCGTGTCAGCCGTGCCGCGTGAGTTGCTCTCGAGCTGAGCCCTGTTTATTTTATTATAGTTAGGCCTATGGATTGTGATAATTATTATGCTTGTTAGGTTCTCATTAGCTAGCTCGGGATCAATCGCAGCTTAGGATTCTTGTGTAACTGCCTTCCGACCAGGTAAGGGTTTCTTACCGAGGTTGTGTGGACCCTGCGAATAATTGATAGTATGCCATATCTTGTGATTATATGAAATTCTAGTAGATAGGTTACATGTTTTCTCTTGCTTCCGGGTTTGTGTTGTACTGGTGTTCCTGTTATATTAGTTACAGGCTAGGGTCTTTTATCTTGGCATATTCTTGTTCTGTTATATTCTGATAGTTCCATGTTAGTGCCAGGCAGGTGATCCATAATGTAGGTAAGTCCCCGATGGGCACTGCACTGTTCCCTTGTGTGTAAGCCCCCGATGGGCATCATAAGGCCGCTTAAGAGTATAAGACCCCGATGGGCAACTCAGTGATCCTAGTTGGAGTAAGACCCCGATGGGCATCCTAGATGTGTAAGACCTCGTTGGGCAGCATTGATAGCAAGAGGTGTAAGACCCCGATGGGCATCCTAGATGTGTAAGACCCCGTTGGGGAGCATTGATAGCTAGAGGTGTAAGACCCCGATGGGCATCCGTAGGTGTAAGACCCCGATGGGCATCCGTATGTGTAAGACCCTGATGGGCATCATTGATTGAGGTGTAAGACCCCGATGGGCATCCGTATGTGTAAGACCCCGATGGGCATCATTGTTTGTAGGTGTTAGACCTCGATGGGCATCCTTGTGTGCAAGTCCCCGATGGGCATCATTTTGTCATTGTATCCTAGGTTGTGTAAGACCCCGATGGGCATCCAGGTGTAGAACCTAGGATAGGCTGTAGTTGAAAGCCCTTGTTAGGCTAGCTCTAGTGTTAGCACATAGCCTAAACATACCGTTTTGCTCTAAGTCATTGTATGGTTGCATGTCGGTGTGCTAAATGAGATGTTTTCGTATTGTACCCCGGTTGGGGATTCTTATTGAGTAATTCGTTACTCACCCTTATTTTGTGGTTTTCCACAGGTAACCATGGTGCGGGACAGGATGGTTGGAGGAGGAGCTGTGATCATGGAAACCCGTTGTTCAACTCTGAGTCTTGTATTTATGTTTTGATGTTTTAAAGGTCCTCTGAATGCATGTAGTTGGGCACGAATCCCTAGGTTGTTTTCTGAATGTATTTCTGGATTCTAGCCCTATTGTAACCATTGGAAAGTTTGAATGTTTTAAATAAATCTCTGATCAGAGTGAGTATTGGAAATGTATTTGTCTTGGAACAGGTGCTTGGAAACAGGGATAGGTTTCAAGCATTTTATGTTGACTTTTAAATGAATGTTTATGTTTTAGTTTTTACTTAGAATCCGAAACACCATTTTGCATTTTGATTTTAGCTTTAAATGCATGCATTGAGGTAAAGGCCTATTTTAGAACCCCATTCGGTCGGGTCATTCTGATTGGTATCGAGCTCAGAGTCATAGATTCTCAGAGACCGACCTTTTGTTGTAGGTCGTTTTTCCATGATCATCAAGACTCAAGCGAGTCGCCAGTACGCCTAAGTTTACAGTTTTAGAAAAGGGTTAAGAATTTACAATACTTTTCATCTAGTGTATGCCTTGTGTAGTGTTGTGGAGCGGAGATGAGCAGGTTCTGACTCGTTGTTGGATTGGGTTTAGAGCGCCATCATGCCAACTTCCCGCAGTGTGAGCTGTATGTTGTGGTTTGTTGAGATATCCAGATAGATTCGGATACCGTTGGGACATCGTTCCAGAAGGAGGCAGAGGTTAGACTCCCGTAGGCCACGTGTGGCCCAGTTGTTGGTTTTCCCCTAGTGAGAGGGTGGAGGTGATTTGCCCTGGAGTACCACTCCAGGAGAGGAGTTAGCTATGGCTTTGCTTATGTGGATGCTTGTGGAGCAGGTCTCCGTATGGACTAGCCTGGGTAGCTCAAGTGTTGATCTTGAGCCTTAGCAGATTGTTTGATTGCCTAGTGAGTAGCTGCAGAGTTGGTAGCCTTCGAGGAGGTTGATGAGGCATCTTTGTGCTCTTGTAAAGTGTTGTTGTTTGCAGCCAGTAAGCCAGAACCCTGTGGTTAAGGGTGCAGTGAGCAGTGCCCCCTTCGAACTTGATCCGTTGGTGGTTTCCTCAGTTGTTTTGTAGAGTTGAGCACTCTTCTTTTGGTGAGCCCTAGAGTAGAGCTAGCTGCTGCATGTTGAGAGAGTCGGCCAGAGTTTCGTTGAGCATCATGTGGAGATGCAAGAGTAGGTCGTGAGCCTTCAGTTTGATGAGATGCCATAGTCTGGTTGTTTGAGTTTTGAGCCCTTGTATGCCTAGCCATAGTTTTTGTCACTTGAGGTTGTGACCTTGCGGGCCCCATTTGTAGTAAGATGTGGATTTGGTAGTAGTGGCACTTGAGGTGCATTGGTTGGTGTGCCGCTTTGGCACTAAGTCTGGTTCAGGCCTGAGTTTGGCATGGGTATAGCGGATGGTTCTATGACCCGTCCGGAGTTCAGCACACTTCTTTAGCCGTTGGATCCGTTTATGGCAGTTGCACCTGTTTAGGTCGTGCAAGAGGGCTAGTTCAGTGGTAGTCAAAAGACTACAAGTGAAGGGATGTTCAAGAGGAGCTGGAGCCTCTTCCCAGTGTTACTGGGGGTTGAGTAAGTCAGCACGTTGTCGGTTGCTAAGTGTTAGTGCGTGCGAGTCTCACGCTAGGGCTGAGGCCAAGAGATCTTTGTGGTTGGTAGTGCGGTTCACTACCTTCGGGTTCCTAAACCTGAATTGAGTGAGCATTGTAGATGCGAGTCCGGTCCAGCAGAGGGACCATGAGTTGGATGCACGTGAGATGAGTTGGATGCTTATGAGATGAGTTGGTCGCCTTATGTGTAAGCACACTTGGGATAAAGTAAGTTTGGTTGGGAATTGTTATGCTTTAGTAGAGCAAGGTTGCCGCAGCTTCGAGTATCGTGTGGAGATGGAACTTTTGGTGTTCCTTTGGTTGATTGTATCTCTGCAAGAAGTTAGTGTTGCCTTTTGGAAAGAACCTGTTAGCCTTGGATCTCTGAAGGAAGGTTGAGAGTTGTGCACACAAGTGTGTTTTGTGTAGTTTGTTCTGGTGGCGAGAGTTTCCGAACCATGTAGGGTTTGCATTGGAGAACTGGTGCTCAGTTCTTGGAGTAGTTGGACTCCAAGTGGATGTTGTAAGGCGTTAGTTGAGGTTGTAAGGATACCGTGCTCGTAGTTGGGTTGTTGCTTAGGCAAGTTTGGTTAGGTTAGGCCTAAGCTTGGTTGGTGGAACCTCTTGTTGTTCATGGTTGGAGTTCAGATGGTACTGAACTAATGGTAGGTTGTAGCAAAGTCGCGTAGTTCCTGACCGTAGTTGCTAAGGGTGTTGCTCGGAATCCTTACCCTGGGTGGAAGCTACGATGTGGCTGATGCTTTGAGTAGGAGGATGACACATTCTGTAGCGTTTCGGGTCCTCTTGGTTTCCAAGGAGTTGGAGTTGGCCAGCATGGTTGAGATGCTGGAGAGAGTTGTGCCCGTGTAGGCAGTTGGCTGTTAGTTCGTTAGTCGACAATGTGTGTCGAGGGTTGCCGAAAAACCCTAGGTTGTGGAGAGCCTCTCCAGATCTCAGTCAGGCCCAGGTAGTGAGTTTCAGTTGGCAAGCCGAAGTCGTGTAGGTTGTAGACCTCGGGTGAGTTGCTGGCAGATTTGGTATTCTAGCAAGCTGGAGTTCGTTGGAGTAGAGTCCAGATTGGTTCCGGTGTTGTGGCAAGTTGGTGCTTGGTGTTGACCAAGGTGTGGTTTGAGTTGCTAGAAGTTAGTTTTGCTCGTGGGGCGAGTGGTTCGTGCCCTGTCTGTTGTTTTTCCTGTTTCCAGGATGTCGAGAGTTGCCTCTTTGGCTTTTGGAGGTGAGTCTTGGCTAGTGTGTGGTTGGAGGTTCAGGCTGTGGTGGACCCCTGTTGTTGCCTCCGTGAGACTTCGTGTTGTGCTTTAGCAGAGCAAGACAGCGAGCGTGTATGGAGCTCTCTGTCCTTCGGATGTCCGCTTGTAAGGATCTGTTTCTCCTTGGAAGTTGTCTGGTTATTCCTTGGTCTTGGAATTGGTGGTAGTGGTGCTAGTAGGAGGAAACGTTTGTTGGCTGCTTGGAAGCAGTTGTTTTTCCAAGTTAAGCGGACTCTTGAGTGGTGTTCTGGAAGTTGCGGTAAGGGTTGTTCTGCCTCCTATGAGTGTTTGGCCTAGTCGGTTAAGGTTTTTTGTGTGTTTGGCCTGGGAGCTGTTGCACCTTTGTAGTTGAGGACCCCTTTGTATGAGTTGTGGGTTGAGGTTGCACCATTGTGGTTCGATTAGGGTCTTGACCTTTTGAGGGATCCTTGCTGGTTAGTGTGGCTTGTGCTCTGCCAGCCATTTTTGGTATTCTGGTTCTCGGTAGTTGGTGTTGACCGAGTGGTGGAGTCCTGTTTGTGAAGTATTCGGTGGAAGGTGCATTAAGCCTAAGCTAGAGGGTTAAGCCTGTATATGTTGTCGTTTGGACTTGTGAGATGTGTTTCATATTTGAGGCAAGCTTCGTTTCGTTGCTTGCATGGAGGTAGGTTTGGTGGAGGGAGCCCTCTGGGGCCCGGTTGTTGGCAGGCTGACTTGTCCAGCCAGTGATTTGAGCCAAGCTAGAGTTGAGTGGATTAGCATAGCTATGCAGTTTGTAGTTGTGTGAGCTTCTGGGTGCGTAGCACTCAAGTTGTTGGTTTGAAGGAGTCCGTGTGGAAGCTGGCAGCTGGTTGAGGTTGTTGTGTGAGTTCGGATTTTTGGTGGATTAGTTTCAGTAGCTAGAGCTCGCACCTAGCCCAGGTGGAGATGTTTTTACTGTGGAGTAGTGGCATGGCAGTTTCAGGCTAGAGTTGTTGGCACCAGAGTGTGGCAACAAAGGTTTATTCTAGGTAGTACGTTGACGAACCGTGGTTCTGGCGAGCGTTGTTGAGAGGCTTAAGAGCCGAGTGCAGTTTCTGTAGTGCTTTCACCCTCTGACCGATGGTCTTCTGGGAGGAGTGAGCCAGATCCGTTGGAGTTTGTTGTGAGTTGGTGTTTCCGTAGTTAGGCAGCGGAAACCAGTGTTGGATTTAATGAGGTTGCCTCGGGTAGCAGGTCCCGGCTGCTAGTTCTTTTGGTTTCGTTGAAGCGTGGTTTGGTAAGTGTTGTAGGTTTTCAGTGTTCTGGGAAAAGGTTGGTGGCCATCAGTTTTGTGTTGGGGTCCTGAGTTGCTGCATTTGACCAGAGGTGATGTGCAGGAGTATCGAGCTAGTACGTTGATAGCTCAGAGCAGGCAGAAACGTTACGCCGATGTTCGGCGTCGAGCTTTAGAGTTTGAGGTTGGACAGCTCATGCTTTAAGGTTGCATCGATGCTGGGTGTGTTGAGGTTTTGTAAGCGAGGGAAGTTGAGTCCCAGTTTGTTGGTCCGTTTGGAGATTCTCGAGAGGATTGGCAGAGTTGCTTATTGGTTAACTTTTCCCACTCATTGTCAACCGTGTGTAGTGTTTTTATGTATCGATGTTGGGGGCAGTATGTGTCGGACCCATCGCTCATTATAGACGTTGAGCCTTTGCAGCTGAGTGAGTGTTTGAGCTT